>JABASP010003223.1:0-15088 GCA_019776565.1 Sminthurinus signatus | reverse complement strand
CTAAATACTCATGTTGACATTTATTTCCTTGCTGTACTCAGTACTCAGACTCTGAACTCTGCATCGTGTACTTTGTACACTGTACCCCTTTGTACTTTGTAGGTTAGACCATGGAAAAAACTACTGCTGATTATTCATCAGTAATAAAACTGTTTAATGATAAGCACAGAACACAGAATGTACATAAATATCCTTGTACATAAACACATGAACACATAAATAAATACATGATTTCGATATTGATAGGCATCGTGTTTCTATTTTCTATTTCCTATTTGAAAAGTATAAAAGTGAAAAAAAAGAGAACCAATCATTTTTACCGATACATGTAGGTACAATTTACAATTTACTTTGTGTAATACGTAATACGGCACCGGGAAAAAACAGAGGAAAACAACAAAATCAATAAACTATAAAAAAAATACAAGAAACAAGAGTATAAAAAATTTGACTTGAAGCTTGAAACTTGAAAGTCTCTCTCTCTCTCTTTTTTCTCTTTTCACTAGTGAAAAGTCTAGAGTCTAGAGTCTTGAATATAGAATTTATTGCTTTTGGAATACATTTTTATAGAAGCAAGAGAATGAGTTTGAATTTTAAAATCAACAACAACATCAACATCAACATCGACCATTGACCATTGGCCCGTCATGTAAAATGTACAATGTACAATCTAGATATAACGTGCAGTGTACATTGTACATTGTACATGGAAAATAATAATAAAAATTATAGTGTAAAATTTGTGGTCCCCTCAAATATTATTTGAACACTAGAAACAAACATTGAAATAAAAAAATGTATAGCCTATGATGCAATGTATAGAAAGTAGAAAAAGAGATTGTCAACTTTTTTAAAGTCGTCCATAAAAATATTAAAAAGTTGACACTCTACACAAAGTTTACACAATACACAATCTACATAATGAAAACAAACAAATAAAATGGGACTTACTTTTTTTTAAAGTTTTTAATTTCTCAAGCTGGAACTGGAACTGGAGTTGAGTTCCGATGAAACCGGTGTCATAATAATAAAATTTGCAAAGTTCACAAGTAGAAATACTTTTATTAGTATTAAGTGTAAAACGTATAGTGTAAATTATATTATAACGTTTCAATTCACTTCACTTTTTCTCTATTCGTAATTCGTAACTCGTAACTGGTAATACAATGTAATATTCAAAGTGCTCTTGTTTTAAAATTATTCCAACTACAACGACTTTATCTATGCTTTTATAAACTTTCAACTAGGAACACATTAGCTTTAAATAGAATGCAAAACAATTGTCACTTTCTTTTTCCTTTTTTTTCTGTTGTTTGTTTGTTTCACTCAACACTCTTCACTCAAAACGCCAAACTCCAAACTCCGAACTCAACACACTAAACATTCGTCTCATATGATATTTTTGATACTTTTATCTTGTTTGTTCTTTTGTTCTTTTTCTCGGCAGTCACTTGTTAGTACTTGATGATACGGCATGAAACGCTGTAGAAAACCACATTTTTTACCCTTCTGCAAGTGATTATGATTATCCCATTTTTTCACAACAGGAGCAAGCGAAATAACAGTATTAGTATTACAGGTCTAGGTATTCAGTATTCAGTATTTCGTGTTCTTGACGCAGTATATCTACGATCTACGATGATATAGTTTTGTGGTTCTATTTAGTTTAGTTTAGTGGTGTTGTTGGGTTCGGTGTTATGAAAATTGAAAAGGAAATATCAAATATGTGTCTGCATGTGTACTGCATGTGAATGTGGATGTTTGAACGTGTGTACAAAGTACAAAGTAGATAGAGAGAGAGTACAATCTACAGATGCTGAGTTTTAGCAAAAACGGTTTATTTTTACAGCCGCCAACGCAGCAACAGTATCTCCAATGTAATCCAATGAAATGTACTTGTTCTTCTTCTTCTCCGTCTTCTTCGTCTTCTTGTTCTCGTGTGCCCAAAAGAACGACAGCCGAGAGACGATAGACAAGTACATGAAATATACACGAGTAATAATATTACATACACATAAACACATGTACCAACGTACACTGCACACCACTTTATTATTTTATACTTTATACTTTTATACCAGAAAAATACCACAGAGGAAACGGGGAAAGGAATAATGTGATATTCTATGAAAAGAACTGTTTCTGTTTCAGGATCTGCTTCTGCTTCTGCCAACCACTCAAATCCAAATCCGAATCCAAATCTAAAAACCAACCGCACCACAACATCACACTCGTGAGAAATGAAGATCAAGACTCAAATGAAGAATCAAGAATCAAGGAGAATCCAGATGAAGAGGAATTGCAGAAAATAAAAAGGAGAAAAAAAAATATGGCAAAACTCAAACTTTGCTCCTCTGTATTAAGTCTGACTCTCCGTTACTTTTTGTATATAGTATACAGTATACGGTACAACTTGTGTGTAGAAGATTCTAGATTCTAGCACTTGAAAAAAATCCGTCTTTTACTTTTGCTCCTGTTTCTTCTTCTTCTTCTTCTTTAGTCTTATAATCGTAAACCGGTGGATCGTGTAGAGGAAAAATTGGCAAATTTATGTGTTACATAGAAAAACGGAAAGTGTAAGTGTAATACATTTCACTTGCCTTTTCCTTCCTTTTCCATTCCGTTTTATTCAGTTTCTTTACACTATGCAATACCTTTGCAAGAAGAGATGCATTCACTCTGAATTTGACTCTGACTCTTACTCTGTTTTTTCCCTTTACATCTGCAATGGCAGTTGAATTTAGGATGAGAATGTGTGATGAGAAGAGACGAGAAACCGAAATATTCAACCCCACACTACACTCCACTCAACTGAACTGCACCGCACCGCACCGCACTGCACTGACTATCGTGAGACTGAACATGAACGTGAATGTGAATGCGAATGCGAATGTGTGAAGAGAACCAAAGAAAGAAAGAGAGAGGAACCTCCTGGTTTGGAGGACAAAACTCGACTGAACTCAGCTTGCACTCCCCGGTAAACTAAGTGAATAAGTCTATCCCGTCCGTCCTCCTGCCTCTCTGTTTCTTCCCTCCCTAAATGCATGTATAACGTATAGGTGTGCATGGCACATTGTACATTGTACATTCCATCCTTCATTCGATACGGAATCGGAATCGGGTAATCCATTCATTATATATCTACAATATATGCATACATGACCGTAGTATAGTTACACTCATATGTAACTGTTTCAATGCGTTTGAAATATATTTACATTTTACATCTATGTAAAATTTTCGCATCCCTATTCTACTTTCTAGGTTCTATTTTGTAGTTTGTAGTTTGTAGTATCTAGTATCTAGAACCACGCGGGAATGTACAATGTACCATTTATGCAATAGCTTTATCTCCACTTGCCTGCAACATCCACAATCCACAGTCTACAGTCTACAGTCTACAGATAGCCTGTAAGAAGAATGAAGACGAGGAGAAGAAAGAGAAAAGCTTCCGACTACTTTATACTTTTGGAAAAGTGTAGAATTTTAAATGTGAAAAGTCTTCTTCTCTTCTCTAGTCTAGTCTGATATATGTATCTCTGTAGAATGGAGGTTGGAGGATGAGGATGTGGATGAGGATAAGCTACAAGAATAGATGTCTTTGTCTTTGTCTTTCTCTACTTCATACTACGTACTACGTATACTCTGGTCTGGTCTACTCTAGTCTTCTCTCTTCTTCTGTTCCTCTGCTCTTCTTTTACTTCATTTACATGACAATCATATAGATCAAGTGAAACCCCGTATGTTCATATGGTTAAGACGTTTACAGTTTGGAGTTTGGAGTTTGGAGAGTTTAGAGTTTAGCAAGTCCCACGTGCTTTTTCTTTCTTTCGGGTGATCTGATGTTTGATGCTGCTCGTCTTTTTTCCTCCTCGTCGTTTTGGTTTTGGTTCTCGGTTTCGTTTTCATTCTCGTCTGTACTGTAGATTTACATTGGACGTATGTACATAGATCTGCATAAAAGTACATTGCACAATGCACAGTATAAAGTACAGGGATGTGAGTATAATGGTGGAGTCAGATACTCTTGACTCCTCTCGGTCGGCTTTTCTTTCTTTTTTCGGCCACCAAGCCACAGCCAAAAACCAACCCAAGCCAAGCCACTACCATCGATTATGGTGAATATGTGTGTGTAGTTGTAGTGTGTAGTGTGTAGTGTGTAAAGGATAAAGTATAATAATAAAGATGCATAATAAAATGTACAGAAAACAAAGAAAAGGGAAGAGAAGAGCATGAGGCTACAAGATAGAGGATAGAGGCAAAAGACGCTTTTAGCTTTAGCTTTAGCTTGAGACTTGAGACTCGAGAATAGAGAATAGAGAATAGAGACTCATTAACGCATTTCTTTCAACACTCATTCACTCACTCATTCACACTCACTCAGTACTTGCTACAAATTACGAGAACAAGTACAAAGTACAAGTATGTGCACTCTCATATACAGTATACATATCTGCATTAGAAACTACAAGCTAGAAACTAGAAGGTAGAGAAAGAAAAGATGAGAGAGTAAATTAGCACGAGTAAATTACACTCAAATGTTTCTCATTCTCTCTTGAAAGAGGAATAAAGGACAGAGGAAAAACGACATCACAATAGCATCAAACATGTGGACGGATCAAGTCTTCTCGTCTCCTCTATAGCTTTAGTTTTAGCTTGAGTTTTACTGCACATTTTCCTGGCAGCAGACTCAGTGCTAATTCCTGAGTCGTAAATGTAATTGTGATGTGTAATTGCCGATAACGAATGCACTCTCAACTCTCAATACTCAAGAATAAAGAAGACGAGAAAAGGAGAATGAGACAGACAGAAATATGTACGCACACATATATAATGAAATTGACAGTGACAACAGTGATGACACACCAGCTTCACTATTTACCATGTAAAATGTACAATCTACAACGGTATCCACAAATATCAACTGTATCTTGATTGAAGGTAAACTTGCACAGGAATCTGAATAATATTAAAAGAATTTTTCCAAACCCAATAATAAAGTATTTGTTTAGCAAATGAAGCTAAATGGTTGATATAGTCATTGAAATAAAGACATTCTGTAAAATCTTTTGTGCATTCTGAAACTATTTAAATAATATGACGGTGGTTTATTGGAAGCCGTAGATAATATTTATTTTTGATCCCTTGTGACAACTAAACTTGATTAAAACTTTCCAGTGTCCAGTGTTCATCAAATTAGTTAGTCCTTTGAAAACTGAAAGAATTGATGAACCGATCGAAATGACTTTTAGATGGATTCTGATGACGTGACGGTAAAGAATAAAGAGGCTGAAATATCGGTGTAGAGTGTAGAAGAACAATGTAGAAAGTTATTGCAGGCTGTATGGTGGATTGTGAATGTTTCTAAACCTTCCAAAATTCAACATTCAACATTCAACGTTCCAGGGAAAGCACACGCACATGCATACAAAATATAAACACTCAAAACTCAGCACTAAAAATGAGGGGGAAAGTTTTTGTTTGTTTTCTATTTTGTGTGTGGTTTCATTTATTCAAACACTTGTTCGTTGTTCATTCCCTTGTTCTCTGTATCCGGTATCCCATCATTTCCCTCGAGTCTACTTAAGATAGAAGAATGAGATGCTCAGTTTATGCATCTCAAATCGAGTTGAGAGGATTCCAATGGGACAGGACAGAACACAGAAGAAAAACAGGGAAATAGAGAAACAGAGAGAGACAGAATATAAAGAATGCCATGAACTAGTGAATGAATGAATGCAGCGGTGTTTATCCAGTATCCAGTCTGTACAAAAAGGATAACAGAGTGTTGACTGTCGAGTGTTTATAGTCACATGCTAAAATGTATTTACTACCTACTACATACAACATACAACACAACACACGACGCATTATGTATTCTCATATATCTCTTGCTAAAACAATGCACTTTTCCTCCCTTTCCTCCCTTGCATGCAATCATGGTATAAACTGAAACATTCCATTCCAACATCAGACATCAGATAAATGCATGTGCGTGTGCATGTGCATCAAAAGAAAGATCCTTGAAATATTTTGTTAATTTTAGTAACGGGAGAAATTAACAAAAGTCACTCTGACTCTCCCTCTATCTCAAAGTAATGTACAAATTGCAATCTATGTTCCAAGTGTAATGTGTATGCTACAGCTCTCAATTTGTTTTGCATCTGTACTTTCTTCTCGTTTCTACTTTTTTTGTCCCACTTATATTAAGTCCTGTTAAGTCACCAAAGCTTTAAATAATTGTACTCTTAACTCTTAATTAAAAAAATTATAAGAGCAGAATTTTTCTTTTACTACAGATAATCTTTTCAAGGTTGGTTTCTAATTTCAAATATTATGATAAAAGTAGATAGATTTGGAGAAAAAAGAATTTTCCCATCTTACTTGATATCTTTAGGATTGAAGGCTACATGAGTTGAAGAGTTGAATATTGTGGTTCCATTGTAAAAGGTACAACCACGTACATGAATATCTTATTCTTCTTACAGGTTTTTTACAGAAGACATGAACAAGGCTAAAAAAATAAAAAAAAGAAGAGGAGGAGGAAAGATGAACAAAATAACAGAGTAATTTAATTAAGAATTAATTATTCATGGAGGGATTACATCCGGAGACCCGGATTTTGAGAATGGTAGTGGTAGAAGAACACGGAACATGGAACACGGAAATTCATGCAGTGAAAGATGAAGAGGAAAAGAGAGTGAGAGTGTGTAATATATATCTATGTATGTACAGGAATCAGTTGCAGATCGTAGAGCTCAAAATTCACAGCTCAAACTCATATATTCCTACAGTAAACTAGAAACTAGAAGTTAGACAAGCAGAAAGGATAAAAGAGATATGTATACAAGAAAATGAAGAAGAAGAAAAAGAAGGAAAGAATGCAGAGGAAAGTGAGAATATTAGAATATTACAAGGGGGAAGTCAAAATAAGGATAATTAAATGGCAAATTCTACAAAAGTACAGAGTGAAAACTGGAAACTTCCGACGTTCTCCGACTTTAGAGGATTCCAATGACTTATGTATTCTTAATACAGACGCAGGCATAGACACACTTGCAGAAGTATTTAGCACGTACAACGTACAACGTACATCCATGGGTATTAGGCATTAGTCTATGTTAAACACATAGATATGCACAAATTTGAAAATACCTTGAGCGTGACTCACACCCACAGTGAATTTGAAAAAAAGTATAGAATGTAGAATATTACCCAAGGAAGCAGACAGATAGATCCTCGAAGCTTGAAGCTTGAAGCTCCAAGTTTCAAGTTTGAAGAAGCAGTCAATTGAAAATGAAAAAAGAAACGAAATGAAATGAGAGAAGATTCTAAAGGTTCTTCAAACCAAATTACTCTAGCTACTTTTTCACTTTTCTCGAGGACAGCCCAGAACAGAAAGAATGAAGGAAGAAGAGTCAGTTAGAAAGTCAAAAGTCAAAAGTTGAGCTGGAAGACCAAGATGAGGAGGAGGAGGAGGAGAAAGAAGAAAGGAGAAAAGTAGTCAAGGATTTGAGAAATGATCATTGATAGAAAGAGGGGAAAGAGACAGATTAGCATTTCTTCCTCCTGTACAAAATCCACCACACTACAACAACCAAACTGCCACACTCTGCACTCCAAACTCCACACTGTTGCTTTTACTTTTTTACTCCTACTTTTTCTTATCCCTTCTCCAATTCTAATAGTATACATATTTAATACATAGGTATTATTCATTTCCTCTCTCTCTCTTCTTTTCTCTTCTCTCTTTATTTCATTCTTCTACCTTTTATATGTACAGTGTACATAGACAGCACAACGTACGTACGCAAGTCGTCGAAAGTCATCGATTAAACTTGTACAGAAACTGTTCTCAGAAGCACTTAAAAACTTGTATCAGACTGTATCAGTATTCAGTATTCAGTCTTCAGTATGCAAAGAACTCAACTCAACTCAGCTCATGAATGGTGAATTGTGAGATCTTCTATTGATACAAATTAGATGTATAAAATCATTTTATAATACGTATGTATACTGTACACTGTACAGTGTACATTGTACATGTTATGTTATAATATATATCATTACCCATCATGATACACGATATAGTTTAGAGTTTGGAAGACTTTCTATTTGTTATTATGCTGGTGGATTTGGTATTGGGTATTCGGTATTTCGTAACATCTCTAGTCTTGTGTGCTTCCTCTTCAGTCTAGTTTAGTTTAGTTTAGTTTAGCTCAGCTCAGCTCAGTCATCTCATCATAAGTTTAGACGTTAGACTTTTTAGTCTCACAATCTCTGTCTCATTTATAACTCTTATTTTATTAGCTTCAAAACTTTTTCAACCATGCAAATTGTACATATTACACAAGTATTGAAAATCGAAGGTCTCTCATCTCTCATAGCCCTTTTTTAACGACAGAATTGTATAATATTAGACATATATTATTACATGATGTGTTATGTGTTATAAGTTAAACTTATATAAGATGAAGAATGCACACAACTCGTTATATTTTATTTAAAGAAAATTCTATATAATAATATTTACTATTTTTTAGTTCCACTCCATTTTAGTAAAATTTTACACACTTGTTAAAGTCAAAGCTACATAAAAAGAGAAAAGAGAGAGGTGTACGTGGAAAATTTTTCAAACTTTGCACTTTTTCCACTTTAAATTTTGTATGTAATATTGTACGTCCAATTTTCAATACAGAGTACATATTTTATGGTAAATATTTTGATGGTGAGAAGTGAGAAGAAATCATCAAGTTTTCCCAATTTTCAACTTTTTATATTGAAATGAGGAATGGAGAAAGTTGATACCTTGATTCTTGATACAACCTAAAACTTGGTGTTGGTATTACTTGATATTTTTTGTTATTTGGTATTTGCAACGATCAGAAAATAAAATAGGACATGAAATGATGATATGATCCAAGAATTTACCCATTGCCGTGTGTACACTTACTACTACCACTACTCCATGATCCACGTTTCATAGTCCACACTATCATGTTATTCAATGTTTGCATGTGTAACGAGTAACGAGTCAACTTGTAGAATTGCTAAAGTTGGAAGGAAAAGGCAAAAAAAACCAGGTCTACCTTCATGCACATATAGAATGAAAGTCGATTTTTTTAGTGTGGCACTTGCCTAGTTTGTACAAGCAGTACTACTTTTGTTCAGTGTTCAGTTTTCAATGCTCAGTACTCAGTAGTCAGTACTCAGTGTTCATGGGAGAAAGAAGTGTGAGATAAAAAAAAGTCCAAGTTCAAGTCAAGTAGAGTAGAGTAGAGTAGATTTAGAGACTACGAGACTAGAGGAGGAATAGGAGAAAAGTCGGATAAATAGTAAATAGATAGAAAGTGAAGTGAGTGGATACACTTGGACAATTTCAACAATTGTAAGTATTTTCTTCCTTAGTTTGTCTATCTATCGGTGTAGAGTGTAGATTGTAGATTGTAGAATGTAGAATACTCAAGCAACTCATGTAACTCATGTAACATGTAATGCTTTTACTCCGTACTTCTGTACTTGTGTATTTTTGTATTTCTTCACCGAGTAAATAAACATAAGAAGTCTGTGTACCATTTCTAGTCCATGTTGACTTGACTTGTGCCTTGATACTTGCTACATCAGAAAATAGATGAAAGTAGACACACACAAGACACAAGACACAAGGCCACAAGCATAGAACAAGAAACAAGAACAGGAACATATCCGAGTGGATTGTAGAACAGAGTGAGTTTTTTTTCAGACTAAAAAGCATTCTCCATGCATATATACATACATGTTACGTGTTATAAGTTGTATGTTATAGATGATCTATATTGTATATTATATGTATATGTGTACGTCAGTCAACCTACATATGTACATTGAACATTGTAGATACACGTATTTAAGTTACACATGTTCATATTTACATGAGGATCCCAATGGGATTCTGTTCTGTGTCGGCAAAAAGAAGGCATGATAAGATGATCTCTCTCTTTTTCTTTCTCTCTCTCTCGTTCTCGTTCTTTGATGTCTTCTAGCCGCTTTTCCCACTCCAGCTCGAGGTTTCTCTTCCTCTGCTTTTCCTCCACGGCTGTACAGTGTACAGTATACTTTGTACATTGAACATACATGCATATGTACGTTGATAATAAATATATTGACTTGGTCTGTTTGCGTGTTCCGTTCCTGTTCTTCTAAGCATGTTTGTGTATATGTATGTATATAAGTATACCTAGGTGTATTGTGGATTGTACACTGTACATTGTACATTGTAATACATCTGGAGATCTATGCATCTAGCTCCTTCACAGTTTTCCCAGGAGAGGATCACATTTCTAACTTCAACTTTCCCTCTTATCACAAATGATATCGCCTCTCTCCTTTTCTCTCTCTTTCTCTTCTTTTCTTCATTCCTCAGTTCCCGAAACGGACACCATCCAAACAACTTTTAACTATATAAACACGTAGAGTTGGAGCTGAAGCTGGTATGCACAATGCACACACACAAACAATTTTTACTCTTCAGGTTTGTACAGGTTTTTTTTTGTAGGATTGAAAGAGCTGTAGCTTTAGCTAAGCCTTTCACCACTGAGAAGAAGAAAGGAATAAGTGTGTATAAAGTATAAAGTCCAACCTGATTGCTCTGTCTACTGTCCATGTTGCACAGTACATAACATTTGGAATTTAGTATTGAGGATACATACAATGTATGTAAAATGTACAATGTACATGTATATTTTGTACAAGCGCCCTTCGGCATTCATATAAAATATGCTAGGTAAAATAGTCATTCATCCAAAGTCCAAAGTCCAAAGGCAGTCATTTAATATTCTCATTATTCTCTACCGACTACCGGTGCATTCTACTCCTCTGAAAACTGTAAATTCTACTTTTAGAATGAGATCTGGATGTAGTATGGAGCATGGAAGATGAAATACATGGATTGTATAATATATATAGGCTGTAGTTTTTTGGTGAGACTTTTTTTGGATAGATACTATAGATACATATCTTGGATCCAAGTCAATGTCGCAACTATAAAAGTTGACTGAATTTCTTGTTCACAGTTCATCCATCCTGTCCTACTTTTTTTTAAATGCAGCCCTTATTATCATAGTTTTATTATGTACTGCTGTTGTCGTTACCATTATCATTGTCGTTGTCGATGCCGTTGCCGTTTCCTTTGTCGTAGTTCGAGTTGATGTTGGAGTTGATGGGGATGTGGATGTCATCATGTCCTTGTGACACATTGAGGTATTCTTTCCCCCTTTTTTTCTTCCCCTTCCTCCTTATACTCAATACTCAATACAGCTATATACATGTACACATTTACATGTATTTTGTATTTGTATTTACCATGTATTAACAATTTACAATGACACAAAAGAATTTGGAGTCTTGCAAAAAATTTTATGATGGTACAACAAAAACGATAAAAATATGTAGGTTGGAAATTTGTCTGCACTCTACTATAAATATATATATGTATATATGTGTACTCTATGTATTTTGATAAGAATGAAAGTCACCAAAATGACAACCCCAATAACGACTGGATATCTCCATACTCCATACTATTTACAATGTACACTGTACACAATTTGGTGTAGGCAAAATTGGAAGGGGAAAATGTAGTAAAAGTGAATAATAAATTGAATAATAACATTACATGGAAATTTTAACGTTGTGAGGATTGAGTATTGAGTATATTGAGTGTAGAGTATAGAGTGTAGGTTAGTAAAGAGTAAAGAGTACAGAAAAAAACACCTTTTTTACTCGTATTACTTATGTTCCATGTATTTGCTGGAAGCTGTAATTTATGATGTGTATGAAGACGATGATGATGATGATGATAATAGTAATAAATGATGCAGTTTTTGAATAATGATTATACACGTAGAGTGATTTCATTCCTGTAATTTGTCTTTGAGTTCTATCCACACCTTGTGTAATCTAAATAATGAGCATGGTTTTCCCTTTCATCCCCTCTAAAAAATGACTTTGTGACTATACATTTGACATATAATATTATGCAAAGGGATTTTATTATAGTTGATGGTGAAAGTTGGCAGCTGATCCAAAAGGTTTCAGGTTGAGAGTTGAAAGAGCTGAAAGACTGAAAGGTAATGCAAAATAATATAAACACGTTTTGTATGTACGGCACAAAAGGTGTTTAGAAAGTTGGGAAACTTGATCACATTGAAAATATGCACATGTGTATTGTGTATATGTGGAGCAGAAGCGGTGAAGGTGAATCGAGCTGATGAAATTTTAAAGGGATGTGAAGGTGAAATAATGTAATCAACAGTTTGTGAAGAGGAGAGAAAAAAAAGACCGAATGATGGATTCGTTGATGAAATTGGAACTTTCGGTTTCTTTAAGTTAGTTAGCTTTTTTTTGGCTTTTTCGGTACATGTGTATTTAGATAAGATTATGTAAGAAGCACAAGGATCTGAATACTTAATACACTTACATATTTACACTTACTTCTCCATGAAACTGTGTATTGGGGAATCGAAAGAGTTGAGTCAGTATGTAAAATCCCACTTTCCATTGTACATCTATGCCATTCAAATTGTTTATATTACATTGAAAATTGATGAAAAAATTATTTGATCGAGTTTAGTCCTGTCTTTTAAGAGAACTCTAGTATAAAATATGTATATTATATACAAAAGTTAAATAACAATACACATTGACACTTTGAGGTACGTCAAATTATCGTTTTTTTTAAAAAAAAAAAAAAAAAGGAAAGATAACATTCGACAGTGATACTCTTGTTTTGTTGCGAAAAATGCAGCTCAAATTTTTTTTGCCATTTTAAAATGCCGTTTTGTTTTGTATTTTAATTGTATTTTAACAGTGAAACGATGAACATTAATCATCGTTATTATAATATTATACACACCTGTAGAACTTAAACTGTTTGCCCATGATCAATTATCAGTTTTGAGTTTTGAGGTTATTTGAGTTCAAACCGATCTTTGCATTTTTTTTATTTGTTTTTTTTTTACTATTGCATATTGCATGGGTGTATTGAAAAAGGTAAGAAATTTATTCATGTAAAGAATTTATAAGTTAATTATCATTTTATTATACATACAATTTTGTTGATAGAACTACTATTATAATTTCATTTTACTTTTTACCAAATACTTTGTATAATTCAATGTTTTAACGCATTCCAGATTCTATAATATAAACTGAAATAATATGGCAAGAACAACTCCAAGATTGTGTGGTTTAAAATTGCGATTAAAGGCCGACGAAGAAAGTTTAAAGATTCTGAATGAAAAATTATTGTCATCACCGAAACATGTTGTTACTAATAAACCTACTCGTCAGAAACCTACAGAATTTGTAATTATTGCTTTTGATTTTTTTTGTTAATCGTTAAAGTTTATATTATGTATTACTTGTATTATATGTAATGTATTCATATATAATTATATTCTAATAATATCCTATATTATAATTATTACATTAATATATTACAGGAAGGCTCAAAAATAAAGAGAAGTCAGCCTCAGACAAAAGTACGAGCCAAGTTAGTACATGATGATATTAAGTCTGTCTGTAAAGATTTGACATCGATGATTGTTCTTGCGGATCATACTAGTGTCAATATTCAACCTTTTGAAGTTCCATCATCTCCATCATCATCCTCTTTATCAAGTGGAGAAGCCTTTATTGATCTGAATAAAATTTTGGAACTTCAAAATTTGAGAATTCAATTAGAAACTATCTCACCAGTTTTGAAGGATTTAGTGAAGAGTCTCGAGGGTTTGAATGAAGATATGACTTGTTTAAGAGAAGCATCTGTGGAAGCCTTTAAGAATAATCAAAATTTCATGACTAAAAAACAAAAGTCTTTACCCCGACTCCTTAATGAAGATATTGATAGACTGTTTTTGAATTTCATTATCCTTACTGCCTTGGTGGATGATAAGAGGTACCTGAAAGCACGACAACCTTTAATCTCGTACTGGAATATTCATCGCCGATTACTTTATTCACAACTCAAGTTTTTACAACTTGAAGATAAAAAGGAACAGAATCAACTGTATGAAACAAAATTCAAGGCATTTCTTCAAAATGTTCAAGGACAAGGAAATCTTTTTAAACTTGTCGAAAAAGTTGATATTTCAAAAGTTTTCAACAGTCTTCAAAACTATACTGCTGAAGATGATCCTCTTTTTGTACCCGATATTATTCATGCACAATTAATGAAAACTCCTCAACAATACATTGCTGAAATTAGACAGATTCTAACTCAAACCAATTGTCCTCAATTAGAATACTAGAGTACAACAAAAGACTTTTACCACTGACCATTACAATATAGCATATAGCATGGTATAAATGAATTAACACATAGCTATAGTTGAAGTAATTGAAAATTTATATGAAATATATATTATATTGAATTCATTGGAGTTTTATTATAGTACGCAATGTTTATTAATTAATTTTTTTAGTAGGATATTGTAATCATTTATTCTTTATTCATTGTCAAATGTTTTTTTTTTTTGCTGTTCAAATAGGAAGAGATTTTACAATTTACTTTTTCTTTTCCCTTTATAGTTTATAAAAACAGTCACATTATTGACATAATTATTCTGTATTTTTAATTTGAAAGCATTTTCATAATGTTTTTCTTTTTGTGTGTCAGTATCACAAATCACAATTGAAAGCAAGTACACCTTGTATTATATTATGTTATTGAACATTAATTGTATTTTAAATCTTCATAAATTTAAATGCATATTATATAATGTATACTTTTAGTAACTTGTGTACATTCGTCTCAAACATGTAACATTACTATTATTATGCTTTTGCTACATTATATGGCACAAGAATAACTAACATATAATATAATATACACAACATGATATAACGATAAAAAAAGCAATTATTATGTCTCATTTCATTTATAAAAATTTTGTATACGAAATATTAATTATTGTAAAATACAGGTATACAGGGAGGTATATTAAAAACTTGCTACTTTCCTTGATTTTTCCTTGATTTCTAATGTTAAAACATACAAAATCAAGGAAAAAACAAGGAAAGTGCAAAGTTTTAATTATACCTCCCTGTA
>JABASP010003222.1:0-15092 GCA_019776565.1 Sminthurinus signatus | reverse complement strand
CTAAAAAGTTTGTTAGCATACTTGAATAAATGTAAAAGCAGTGCATCGTGTTTGATTCCTTCACACATTAGATTGTATAACCTCTATTTCCCGTAAACGTATATTTTCTTTGACGATTTTGTATTTTGTATCCGTCATTTAATCTTTCTAAACTATGTAAAATGTACATATAAGTGAGCTGAGGAAAATATCAAGAGTATACAACAGTATGGCATATAACATGGTTTACAGGTACAGTTTTCTACATATGTATGTACACGTTTTGAAACACTTCGTCTAGATACTAACTTGTAAGATACTAGATACCTTTTCCTCTTATGCATACAATCCTACACAGATATTGATAAGGTTCTTGAAATCTTGATGAAGAGGAACAGTTCATATTATGAACAATATTAAGAGAAAGAAAAAAGAAACGTAGGTAATTCTATAGGGAAAAAAGTGAGCGTGTGTGTGGCGAATTCAACTACACGAACTAGATTTATAATAAAACTATGAAACGCTGATTATTACTATAACATAATAAAAATCGTAATATCACATCTTCTTTTTCAAATTATGCACCCATATGAATTTACACTATTAAGGCCTTTCTCTTCGCCTCCTCTTCAACTGACAATAGATAATCTTGGCGAAGGATGGAGGATTGAGAAGGAAAAATGTTGAAATGTATACAGCGATACAAACATTGGATTGACGTCCAAAGATTCAACAAATGACACACACAACACACACATAGTATTGAATCATGTTATACTCTTTACAAATTCAATGGGGAAAAAAGTAGTAGTAGAAGTAGATGCTTCTGCTCTGATTTTCATGTCAAACGTAAAATAGAATAATGATGAAATTCTCACGCGAAATTTCATTCATTTCAAGTTAATAGAATACTCATCTGTTTTGTTCTCTGTCCCTCTATTCTCTATATTATACATACGTCATAAAACATCCAGTTAAATTCCAGGTTTTGAACGGAAGTAGATAATTAACCATCAACGTTGCTAGAATATTACCTTTCTTCCCATTTACTGTACTCTACAATCTACAACAAGTTTAGCCACAATATGAAAGGTAGGAAGACAAGAGAAGAAAAGGCAATTTATATTGTATTAGATGTATGAGTTCCAACGGCTCGACAATACTCTAATCTGTACTGTACATATACATGTACGTATATAAGACGCCAAATACTCTACAGGTTATGTTACGTTGGGTGCTTATTAAGTATTTAATATTTTATACATATATACATACCTATACGTTATACATTATACATGTTATCTCTTGACCAAAGTGTCAATTTAGTACTAATAAAAGGTTACGAACCGAATTAAAGTACAGAAATTGACACCTCAAAATTCTGTCTTCCTAAAAGTTATTCCATGTTCAGACTATATTGCATGCACGCTCTGTTGTACAATTATTTTTTTTATCATAACAATAAACTTGACCTTTCAAATATTCTACACTATACAAAATCTCATTCGAACATCATTTAACAAACTTATTCTCGTCACTCCAAAACATTTACACACTCAAATGCACACTACAGATAGGTACTAGATATAGCTAACATATGTACGTAATACACACACACAGTCACTATTCACTATTCACAACGTATCATAGATCATAGTAAAACCATAAGAGGCGTATTATTGCACTCATTTATCCAACATCCAACATAAAGTTGTTTCAAATGTGTGCAAAAATATTTTTATGTTTTAAAATTGCATGCTTTTTTTTTCAACCATGAAATGGACAAGCTAAGAACTCTAACATTTACTTAAAACTGGTACAGTTTGATACCTATATACAACAAGCAGTAAGGAAGAAAAAAAAAGGAAGCGTAAATGTAATAAAATAATTCAATGTGACGTTGTTTTCCAAATTTTTTGAGTTTTGATGTTTGCTGCTTTGATGTTGAACTCATCTGAGATTCAAGATTAGTTATTTTTTGATTGGGAGATTTCTAATCTCGGTTGATTCAAAATTATACATATACAGAATTTCTACCTCTACCGACTACCAACGGATTTTTATAGAAGGTACAAGTTTTTTTTTCTAATAATTTTCCTTTTCAATTACATCTAAACGAATTGCAAAATTTGAGAAGTTTCAAATAAACATGAAATGACCAATTCTAAACTGTAAAACTGACAAACTCAAAACTCAAACAAGTTACAAGTTACTCCTAAAAATGTGAATAGATAGAAGTTAGAAGGCATGGGAACTTTTAAACTAAGGTTAAAAGTTGGACATTCCAAGTCCTATGTAACTTTGGCATACAAACTTATAAATTAAACAATTGTTACATATTTAATTCACAACGTTTGTGTTTATGGATATAATAGGTGCACAGTGCACAATGTATAATACTTATTCAAAGTTCTAAAGTCGTTCATATCCGGGGTCAGTATACAGATATACATAAGAATATGTATGTACACATTAAATTGCAATGCAAAAGAAATTACTTTACTACTGACGTTATGTAGATGTTAAGTGTTACAAGTTACAAGTGAAAGAACCATTATAATATACTAAAAACATTATTCCGACTGTACAATTGTACAATACAGAAGTTGAATAAATATTATGGTATAATCCAAAAGAAAAAAACAAATGTAGAATGAAACTAGTATATCTGTGTAGATGGCTACGTCTATTTTACGTTTTTGCAATAAACTTATAAACAACAAACGGCACAAAAGGAAAACAAAACAATTTCAAATGTACAAATAATAAACGCTAGAAACATGAGAAAGAACAGGTACACAGTATACAATAAGTACTTGTTTTCACAAACCAGAGGAACAGACAATATGAAATTTTTAAAAAACCGTTTTACATTCAAGAGGGAATGGCCAAACATGTATGAATATTGTACGTGTAAAATATCTATCTAGATTATATATTCTAAACTCCAATATTCATAAGTATCATGCAGCCATGTTTCACAGCCTCATCCGTTCAATCAAGTCAATCAAAAGAGGTGTAAATAAGATTGAAATCATCATAATACAATTATCAAAGTGACGTTTGAATAATACAAATGTTGATTGAAAGGCAAAAGAAACTCGCAAGGGTCCAGTTTATCAACAAAAAAAAACAGCCAAAATGTTAAATACATGTTAAATTTTGAAACGTATTATAGAATTTAAACTTTTCTGCACGATACTTTCAAGCTCTACATACATATTACTAGATACTAAATATCATTGACAACTCCATATTTCATATTCGATAATTCATAATTCCATTCATTCAATCCATACGAGACCATTCAACAGCTTTTCCGACACTCTACATTTTCTCAGAATTCATATTCAATTGATCCCAAAATCGTGCCGGACGAAAATAACAAAAATTCAATTGAAAAATGTGTCTATATTATACACTCACAGTCAGTCAATTTCATTATAGGTGGATTAAACAATAATGGACGTTTGAGTTTTCATGCACGCATCGAATTCAAATATGAATACACATATTGTGTATCATAAGCACGTATATGGTAGTATAGTAGATTGTACATTGTACATCTATCACCAGAAAGTATGCGTATATACACGGAGTATTAGTATTTAGTATAAACAGTAAGAAGTCAGATCAGTTTGCATTAAATATTAAACACTAATCTGGTCATACATTATTTATTTTCATTCAATTGTGCTATATGAATTCATATATATATGCTATATAATAATTTGATTGTTAAATATGCGGATTGTCTACATTTGCAATCTGCACATTTAAAAATTTCATATCTATCAATTTCTCTAATCACACACCACGCCGAGACCCGAGACTAAAAAAATAATAATTGAATCCTTTCACACACTAAAGTTCTTTAACATTGTATAGATACTATACACATGTATCTGTAGTGTGATTGAAAATTGCAATGTGCAAGCGAAGTAAAGATCCCTCACAGAAGTCTTGAAAATAATTGAGTAATATTTTTGTAGGGAAAAAAGCACGAGATAATTCTATAGGAAAGAGAACAAAATACAGAGTAGAGAGAGAATAGGTTAAAAGAGAAAAAGAGCAATCATTGAGAGTCTCAATTTGAGACCAAATAAGGGAAATTCCTCGGAGGATGTTTCCTTATTCCTATGACGGCCAACTTCCAACATCCAACTTCCTCTTTTAGAGTTCATCTGTGTATCAAAAGTGATTCTCAAAATGAGACTGCATTTTCTCTTTAACTAATAATACTACAACTTATTCAACTTGTGCTTTTTAGACTTGAAATCTTAGAGTATAAAATTATTGTAAAACAAGATGGATGGGCAAAAAGTAGTAACAAACATAATATCATGTTTGGACTTGGAAATCTCTGGAAAGAGTAGATTTCCTAAACGTAATGAATTATGAATCATCTGTATTTGCATATATAAATATCATACGTTCACCAATGTGTCTGTTTATAATATATAATATGCATTGTACATGTAGATTATAGAAAGATGGTAAAATTCAGTAAGCTGTTTTTGCCATATACTATGAACTACGTATGATATTAATGCTATAAAAAAATAAGACTGCATGATACTACCCTATAGAATCTGAATACCTAGTTTTCCTATTTAGTTTCTAATGGAATGTACACGAGAAAAATACTATACAATGACAATGTATACAATGCATGTGTGTGCATGATAATAGGCTTGAGTACTGAAGAAGTCTATACTCTAACTGTACTCGTGTTCTTTTCCTTCACCTCCTCTTGTCTCTTGTCTGTACTTCTTTCTCTCCTGTAAATCCTAAATACACTAGTCATATACACAGATGAATACTCACATGCACACATGCAAGTGAGTGCATTCTCAGCTCGGGAAAACTGTTTGTTGAGAAAAATCAAAATAGTGCATAGGACGAATGGAAAATATACGATGGATTGCAAAATAAAAGAAAAAAAAGCACAACATTCATTACATATATAATACATACATTATACATATGTCCGCATCTCACGATCAGGGACACTCATCTTGATGTTTGGTGTATCATTTCAAACTGAACCACTATAGTATATTTTATTATCATGATAATAAATCCATTGTTCATAGACGCGCGGGACTATTCTCTGTTATGCAGATATATACATTGTACACGGTACACTGTAAGTGAATGTACAGAATGCTGACGTTTGTGTATCTCTGAAAGCTGAAGAGAAAACATCCGTGGTGAAACAGAAGAAAAGAAAGAGGAGATGACTAAAGACTAAACCCGTTTCAGTTTTATTCATTCAAATATCCATTAACAGGGAAATCAGACAAAAAAGAGTCGACTCTATATATTTTTTGTCTCCCCTCAAAAATTCAATTTAAAACCCTAATTCATTAAAAAGCATGTGTGTGCATAAGGAAAGAATAAGAAAAAAAATAAGCACAAGTAAGTTCCATGCAGGTGAGTAACTCCTCACGAAACACAAAGTTATCCTTCCTACACATGTGTGTACATACATATATTTTAAGGAAAGGGTTCAACATTCAACACTAACTAGAACCTTCGTGTACTAAAATGCTGGGAAAAGTACTGAATCATCTGTAATCTGTAGTAATGCACCATATTGATATTAAATATTAGTGCTAAAATGTATAAAATGTAATATATTTCCATTAATTTTTCCTCTTTAGATTCCTCAAAGGGTGAGAGTTAAAACGTTCCTATACCTTGTAATTTTCGATAGAAAATACAAAATACAATGACTGAAAAATATGGAAAATCATGCACTTGAAAAAAAAAACGAACTTTTTGGTATTGAAAATGTAATGCAGAAACTTGTTATACCTCCGTCTTGCAACATTTTGTACATTTACTCTAGACTCTAAACCTTGACCTAAGTGAATATGGCAAATATTCGGTATTCGGTACATTCAAACCTTGTAAATTAAATAAATTCTTCTTATGTACATCCAAATCAAAAAGGAAAAGAGTAACAAAAGAAAGTATTCAAAATTTGAACAACATGGATCATTAGTCAACGATCATAAAACAAGATGAAATAATCAAGGGAATTATTATATTAGGTGGAAAAAGTGGAGCAACTGATACGTAAACAGATTGTTTTTGACATTTTTTCCGGGTCTTTTAATTTACTTGATCAATTCATAAACAGTATATATTATAATTTATAGTATACAAAGAACCTTCAAAAAGATAAAACAAAGGTAAAACTAATTACAACTTGATTTCATTTCTTGATTTCTTACAATCAAATGTAAAAAAGGGTCCTTTTAAAAAATGTACAATCGTTTGACTGTATTCTGTATTATGTAGAATGAAGAATGACACATTCATGTAGTATTTGAATATTTTAAAATAACGGACTCTTCATGTCACATGTTTCAATTTGATTTGAAGAGCATTTTAGCATACTGATGTACAGTTTTGCCATGTTACAGAATGTAGAATTTTAACAGAGTCATCTTAAACTTACACATGAGTAGTCAACTTTCATGGTTTTGGTACACATGTAGATTGTAGATGTACATCCAAAGTTGAAGCATTATTTAGACATAATAGTCTATTAAAAATAGTTTTGAGTTTTGACATGTATGACTCTGGAATTGCGGACATTGATTATAGGGTATTCAATTCAATTCAGAAGGGGAAAAAAATCGGACGGAACTTTTGATACTTTGTGAATGTGAGCCGAAGCTTAAGAGCAAACTGGACTTTATCAGTAAAGCTCATCACTAGAATTGAATCCTATTCAAAAGATGAGGAGAGACGAGAAGGACGATTTATGTACAAGAAAATGTGTGCCCACATATGGACATTTGTATTTTGGTAGTACATATTACATATTACATATGCAGACATAATGCTAACAACCAACAACAAACAGAAGCGGAGAGAAAAGTCTGAGCATTCATACCTACTCTTTTTTACATGTGAATGAATGCACGAGCATAGACTATTATTATCGTATCCATTTATGTTTCTTCTAAAGTTCTCAAGAGTACGGAATCATTTATAATTCCTTCTAACATAATACAACAAAAATTTGTTTCATAAATCATATGTACATTAGAGTACTATTATTACGTATACGGTGAACTGTATACTGTATATTTACAATGTACAATATGCATGATATAATATACTGGTGTTAGTGATTGCCGGTCCGTTTTCTTTACTTTCCTCTTATGAATTTGAATTTGAATCTGAGTCTCAAAGAACACGTAAGCTTCTAACCGGTAGACATGAAGGAACAGTAGTATCCACATTCTACATATTACATATTATACCTTTGAAGTGGGCACATACACCAACAAACATCTTTGATATCCACTACACACTTATTGATTTCATTTCCTCGAACTATTTTGCACATAAACTGTTAGACTTACACGAAACCCGCACTCTACCTGTATAAAAAATGAAATAGTTCACTCACTTCCATGAGTAATATATGGTAGCTTTTATGTAACATATTGTAGTGAAAGAAGAAGAAGAAATGACCACGTACAACACATACCATACATATGTAGCAATGATAACAACAATCAAAAAAGTATAAACGAAATGACCATAATATATCAAGAATTGAGATCTGGTTTTGATTCCAACGGTATGAGTCTAAAAGTTGTATGTAAAATGTAAATATTTCTTTGAGTATGGAATATGGAATATGGGTGTACGTGTCCGTGTGTGTGTGTATGTTGCTATAAAAAAATTCAAACTACTATTACATAATATATTATAAAATACTAGTAGTTTTATGAAAATAAATAGCTGTATATTATGGCTGCGTAGGAAGTGCGAGAGCGGCAAACACCCTGTAATACATGATATAGCTATACTTTATAACGTATACAACACAAATACCACATAAATCCATCCATATGTACAATGTATAGTATAAGTGGTTTAGTGTACCTTTGACATGGAACGACTACAAACTACGACTATCTACGTTATTTGTTCCATGAATGCTAAATTCTTGTACAGACTACAGACACAAACTATGTTTCTATCAACAGTAAAACAGTTCTAAACTACATAGCATTTTCCATTTTTACAAGCTTTAGGTATACATGAAATACCATAACTTCCCACAACTTGAGTGAGTTTGGGAGAGGTAAGTAACTTTCTTCCTAACCTCTTGTATGTACCTTGTACATTGTACACTTGAGCATACGAATACTGGTACTGGTAATAATAATAATAATTATTGTTGTTATTATGACTTATGACTTTAGAATACATAGATATATATATAAATGTAAATGTATGTACGAGTAGCCATCCACCATCCACACGTTCACATTCACATTTGTTCAGAGTACATATGTACATACACATCTCATTCACACAGATGAAGGTGAACTATAAACTACTAATAAATAACATTACTGAGAGCTGAGAGAGTAATAATAATAATGCTTTATGTAATAATAAATATGTACCATGTACCATAATTCATACGACCCGTAAAACAATAAATGTACAGCTAATCCGCTTAAATACCTATAAAAATTAATACAATCAAAGTTAGTCGACTGTCCCAAGCTCAATTTATTTACTTTTATTATTAAATTTATTTGCTTTGTCTAGAGTATAGAAAATAGAAATAGATGGAAGAGCAGAGGAGTTTCATGGATATACCTGCTTCATATGTATATATTATGAACTATTCCCATCCATTTCATACATTTCCCCATAAATATTCATCAAATTTTTCCTTGATCATTTTTTCCCTGCCATCCATATACCTATTAGTTATTACCTAATTGTATTAGTATTTTATTGTGCAATCAAGAATAAAAACATATCAAGAGTTACAGTACATGAATATAAATATATTCCGAAGAGGAAAAAATGTCGGAAAACGACTCTGAAAATTGCAGTCTATACACTATACATTGATTACCAGTTATCAGTAGAAAGACATTTTAGTACTATTGGTGATTATTAAGTATTCAAAGATGTTTGCCCGTTCTGTAAACTCAGTACTCAGACACATCCAACTTCAATACAAACAACTCCTACAAATGTGACAAATTTTTATAAGATATAATGTAATAGTTAATAGTACAGGAAAGAAATAGTACGATCAAAGTTCGAAAAAATACAATTTTTGTGTAACTGACGCATTTAACGATTTGAATGGACGGGAGGGGCGTTAATGAAATTTGATGAGTTCAGTTTTTGAAAAACAAAGAAATTTAATGGAGACTTTGTTTTCCAGCTTGTTTTGTTTTCTGTGTATATAGTGTAGATTTTTGTTTTATTTTCATAAAACTTTTTGTAATGTCCGCATGAGTGTGTATTGTATATGCTATGTGTATATTGATCTTGTATCTTGTAGACACCGTCATTGTTGTTTTCATCATCATTCATTTCACAGTTTCATGTGTACATAGTACAAAGTGGAAACACATAATACAAATAAAAACATGTAAAATGGACAGTGTGCAACTTTTTAAGTACTTTGGTTACTTTAGGGAAGGCGAGGAAAAGATGAAATGAAATGAAACAAAACAAGTACACAAGGAAAATAAAAGAGTCTTCTAGAGTAATTAAGCACTCCTTGAGGGATAAAACTTGGAAAAAATTGAATTGATGTTTCAAAATTCTGTTGAAACTTGAGACTGAGATTGAAAGCCCAGGAAGGCCAAAACTTCAAACTACAATACATCATGATACACTATAGACTACCAAGTTCACTGAAACCACAATGTTATCCAATTCAAATGTATATGTACTAGTACAGATATAACGCTCATTCTTCCTTCTCTCTGTATCCTTTCTCTTTTCCTGTATACGGGATAGGGATGTATAAATGGTAATAACCGATAGACCGGCAACGGCACTGACAACTACGTATACGAAATATAGAGGAAAACTAGTAATATCGTTGTGAATAGTGGTAATCAGATTTTTCAAAAGTGAGGAGACACACACAGACATAATTTGAAACTGCCAAATGAAGCATGTTCAAAACATTTTGACATGAAATCATGGCTAGAAGCCGAGAAAAACGCAACATGATGACGATTAACGTTCATTAAGGCAAAAGCTTCGCACATTTACTTGCAACTGGCTACGCCCACACAAAACACACACACACACTTGCACTTTATGCAAGAACCTTATCAGTTCTGTGCTTTATGCTCGTATGAATGTACGAATGTACAGTACGAGACTTTGTGATGGAAAGTCATCAAACATCAAAGAGGGACAAAACACACACGGTAAATTTGTTTATCACGTGTGTATATTGTATATTATGGTTTATGGTGTTGGACCAAATCTGTAGATATTAAAAAAGATATCAAGGAAATAATCTTACACATGATGGATGAACGGCTAGGATTCCGAAGAGATTGACTCTACCAACTACCAACTGAAGTCTATCGTACTATATTACATGTTATATTATGTAATTTGTTGGATTTACGGTGATGAATATTCTTCTGTATGTTCTACAAGGGGATCTAAACCAGAACCAGAAAAGAAAGCGGAATACAGTTTGGCTTTTTACATCCGCACACAGAATACGGAACCATCACCATCAGTAGAATTACCTACTGATTGATTACCCATCTCTCAGAAGAAGACACACGCACACTTGTACAATGTACATTGTACATATCAAATCCTTTGTTTCATTTATCTCTCGTCATTTGAAATCATTTCATTTCATTTCATGTAATTCCCATTCTAGATTTACACTGTCCACAAACGCACATTTAGAATTACAGCAAAGTAAATACCAAATACCGTCATGTTCAAGAGATCTACAATCTACAATCCACAGAATCCACAACAGGAAACAATTGAATCTTGTAGACTACCGATCTATACTCTATACTCTATGTACTCAAATGCTTATTGTTCTCCAACCCTTTTACCTTTCTCTACTCTTTCTCTCTCTTATACTACTTTAGTATAATTAGTCAGCAAATTTTTTTTCACCTACCAAACTACCCAATAAAAAAAACTAAAAAATAAACTGATCACCTCCCCTTCAGTTATTGTACAGATGCATCATTGCTTCGTATTTTGTATTTTGTATGCTTCTCACTTCCCTCTCTATCCGTATTACATTATTTTCATTAAAGTAATCGAGAAAAAAAAGTTACTGTTTTATGTTCTGTATTCTGTGTCTATACAGACATTCTCCTTTACATGGAGAAAAGATAGGTGGAAAAAAGTGTAACTAGTTTTTCTCTCACTATTTTTTCAATCAGTGCATCGAACATCAAACATCAAACATCACCGTACACAGTACACAGTTGAAGAACTTTGAAATTTGGAATGAACAACCAAGTAAGTTTGTTAAGTTAAGTCATATATATTTTGACTTTGAGCACATCTTGTACATGGAGTAGGTACAAAAAATTGCCCTTTTAAAGAAAAATCCACAATGTGATAGCTGAACGACTTCCTAATTTCATTATATCATACAATATGCCTTCTGTTAGTTTACCATAGCATAACATGCCATAATATCAACATTATGTAATGCGCAATCCTGAAGATTATCTCATCTTCTTTTCTCTCGTTCTATACGTTATACACTATACACATTACACTTGTCTCTTTTTTTTATTGAAAGATTCATTTTTTTGCCCTTGTAGTCTTCTTTTACAAAATGTATACCACTAAAGGAAGAAAGCAATTATTATTATTGTTATTATTGAATATTAAAGGCATTTGAAAACAAATTTGAAATGTAATGCATTAATCATTGATCATATTATACATGTTTAACATATAGTACATATTATACAGGATACACACTATACTGTACAGAATGATCACACATACGCACACATATTATTTCTCTTGACAATATAATATAAAACCTGGCATTCGTCCCATCAGAGATTTTTTGATGGGTTAAAAATAATTACTCAAAGTTCAAATGATCATACACTCACTTATAATTCAAAAAGATTAGATTTAACGCCATCGTATAACAACTAGACTTTGGTATTATAAAATAGAAGCAGAGGTAACTTCTTTTCAGGATAAAAAAAGGACACAACTGTTATCATTGCATAATTATTATTATGCTGACAGAAAAAGAACACTGTTCCAACATTTACAATGTTTTTCTTATATTACTTTAAAGAGCAATGTCAAGTCATATAATATTATAGTATCTTGAACTTGGCTATTTCATAATATTGTAACTTGTAGCTTTTTGACATTCCATTCCACAAGTGATGATACTTTGAACATTTAGAATCTAGAAAATATGACGCACAAGACGTATTTTATAAGTAATAACATACACATTCCAGTTATGCATCTCAACCTTGGTAAAGGTAATACATGTAAACACAACTAGTAACTAGTGGCTAGACATGTCCATACTTAAACTGAACATAGTTACCCCTTCAGTCGGAATTCAAATTTATATTCATTAACTAGAGCACAAACATAATAAAAAGTATGCAACATTATTACATATTACATATTATGTTCACTTTGTAAAAAAAGAGAGGTCAAGTTCAAGAGATCCGTTGTCTATGTAAAACTTTTTCCATTTTAAAAGACAGAGAAAGAAACAAAGCGAGAAACGTGAAGGAGGAGTCCAGACTCGGGTACTATCTGTCAACATAATGATAACTCTTTTTCTCCATTCTTCTACACATATCTTATATCTTATGTATGTGTACGAATTGGAAGTTTCTATTCCAAAAAAGCATGTAAAAATAAAATTTACAGCAGCAAGTTCATCTTCATAAGGACAAAAGACATAAGGATACATAATACTTGATAATACACATAATGTAATACCTGCAATATAAATTTAATTTTTCTGTAGACAACCCCCACTAATATGAAACATGGAAAATATCATCGTCTTCTTCTTCAATACTTTATGAATACAGCATCTCAAGAAGATTGCTGTAAAAATTTAATCAATTATATACAATGATTCAGTACATGAACTAGACTCTATACAGACGTAGTACTAGTCATAGACTTGATTCTAGAAACTTTTAAGGAAAGGAACAGCAAGAAATGAGAGAGAGGTTGAACGAAAGAAATAAATAAAAGAAGAATCGCATAAGTCACCTTTAGTCTTCATAAAGTTTATCCTCATTCATAAATAAATCCTTTTACCATTATCTTTAACATCGTCATCTACAACATTGCATCCTACATATTACATATTACATGTATACATTAAACTATACTGTGTGTAACATGTAACATGTAACATGATATATTTTATAAGTCCAGAATCATGCCTCAAGTATTCATCATAGTGCCATTTCCTATTGTACGTACTCATCCTTTTACATGATAAAATGATTAAAAGGGATTAAAGTGCATCACACTGCAAGTAAAAATATTTTTATTTGCTAAATAACTAAATATTCATCAACGTCAACAAACTCTCGACTTTAGACTCTAGATTCTAGACGTTTACATGACATGGGTACATACCTATTCATCTCTGTACAGTGTACATTCCACTCTACAAAAAAAAACTAAATTTCTTTCTCTTTCTTATACATTATTATTACATTAATTTTTTTTTTTGCATTAAAAGATTTCTAAATAATACATAATATGAAACATATAATATGTTCCTACCTACCTTGTTTTTACTCTCCTTGAAAATCCCTTTTGAGTATTTTAACGGGCAAAAGTATAGAATTTTATTTGGATAGTATAAATTTCATTCTACAAAGTAATCGGTTTAAAACTGTATGTTGTATCCATCAAGTGTATGGAGTATGTAGTATGTACATCAGACGCGGAACACATAGGTAATATTATACCTCGAGACTTGAGACTCAAGACTAATTTTGTAAACTCTTTATTATTACTTTTTGAAAAGAGGAAGAGGATCTCATAAAAATTAAATGAAGGAATGATTGGATTAAGACTCTGTTGGTGACGTTGAATAATAATAATGAATGGATACAGAAAGTTATGTCAATCCGTAAAATCAAATATCAGTAATTAGAAAAGAAGCCCTCAACCAAGTTTTTCAACTTCAAGTCTTTGCATCTTATAGCTTAGAGAAATTTTTATTATATAAGTTTTTGATAACAGTAAAACATAATTACCTACGGTTAGGTATTTATATTTTATATTAGATCCATACAATTAAGTTTTCTTGGCACTCATGATGGGGACAAAAGAGACTTTTTTGTATCTCAAAGTGCATAAGAGAGTAGCATAAACAATAAAAATACGACACGTAATACGTTCTACGAAAAACACAGTACTCTTACATTGGGCTTTGTACACTGTGTACGCTGATTGTGTGGGATCGCTGTTTGTTGTTTGTGTATGAAAATAAGGATCATTTATAACATACAATAATGGCAATAATACTTTGTCCTAAGACAATTAGAAGAGTGATAGATGCCGAAATCCAAAATATATAGGAAATGTATGTATACACATGAACTGAAGCATTTGATTTTGCACAAACTTCTATAATACGTATGAAAATACAGTATACACATATAACGATATTTTATAGTTTCTCATGTAGAATGAAGAATGGATAACTTTTTTTTGAATTACCTTGCAATTCCAATGACATCATAATAAATATCATTATTAAAAACTTCAATTATTAAAACTCCAACATTTAATAATAATGTACCACCGCCTTAACATTTTTTTCTATTTCAATTTCATTTAAACAATATCATCTCATGTCTTATGGTTAGAAGGCTTGAAAGATGCCGAAGGAGAAGAAACTAAACTACTAAAAGATAAAAAAAATGAAGAAAGACGGATGATTACTACTGCAAAAATGTAGAGACCCACCACATTTACAAATTACAAATAAGAAATAGGAATATCTGTATACGTACGTTTTGCTCTCTTTAATAATTATTGTGACCATGGTGAATTTTCTCTACACGGAATGAATCCACACATACTCTCTCACATGCATCACACAAGTATAGGAATAAGTATGTTTCTCACATCACATTTCATTCAGTTTCAAGTCCACATCAAGACTAAAGACCAAAGACGTATACATATACATATGTACCTACCACACGATGGAACAAACAAGTAATACAGATGGAAAAGGGAAATAATTTTTGAAACAATACAGGCTAATTTGCATAACCCTAACTCAC
>JABASP010003221.1:0-15096 GCA_019776565.1 Sminthurinus signatus | reverse complement strand
TTTTATAAGATTCTAATGAAATCTATTCTACATTCAACATTCAACGGTGTGACAACACATTATAAAGTGTGCAGACAAAGAATATGTGAGTCTTTATGAAAATTGAAAGTTTCCAGAAAAGTTACCATAATATTGATTTCTTTGCACTCCTCTATATTCGCAAAAACGTTGTATTTTGCAGTTCCTTGAATACTGAAGATGTGTTTTTTTTTGTCAAAAATCAAACAGATATGATTGAACTTTGATCTAAAAGTTTGAAGGAATAATAAGGAAAATGTTCTTTCAATCCTCTTTATGAGGACCAGCAAATCAACAGTGTTAAAAGGATAATGAAATGGAATGGATTATAGAGAGAGACCTTTGAATCTTTTTACATTTTATAGGGTATATAAGAATAATAATAATTATGATGATATATTATCATTGCGAAAAATCATCATTGTCATAAACAATCTAGATTTGAGGTTTTGATGGCCGACACTGAAGAGTGAGGACTGAATGATGCGTTTGAAAGTCAAAGTGACATGCATGCATAAAAAGTTGTAAATAATCATCGGCATAATATTTTTTACACGTATGTACATTGTACATTGTATAGTGCACATTGCACATCATAATATAATGAATAGTGAGTGATTAAATGATGAGAACTCATGGAAAAAAAGAGGAGGTTAACGAGTCGGACTTTTATTTACATACACACATGACTACATGATACTTTTGATTCCAATTCATAAAGTTGATGAATTGAAGGGCTACACATTACACATGTCTTGGTCGTTGGTCATATATTAACGATTTATTCAAGTTTGAGTTCTCATTTCACATTGTCATCATCACCATCACCATCATCATCGGCATCATTGATATGATGTTTTATGCACATGGTGTAAATTTTGTTTCAACAAAGACGGAGGCGAATAACTTGTGTGTTTTTTGTGTTGTGTGTGTGGTATCAAATTTAACTACCAAGAAAACTAATGCAGAAAAACAATAAAGCATCAAGTAAAAAAATTGTTTCCCGTTTTTTTAATACAATGTACACGCATATAAAATATTATGTAGTCTGTACAATTACATGACGTGGTGAAAAGATGACGGAAAATCGATACTCAAAGCTCAAAGCTTCTACAGAAAAGAAAATAAAAGTGCAAATGATACCTAAATTTTGAAAAGTTATGTATCCTGTTAATGAACATTGTAAATCCACACTCCACACATAACACATAGCATATAGCACATGACATTACAGATCTATTTCTTTTCATTTTCTATCGATATTCAAGTAAAAGTTTTCCGTGTTTCCAATAAAACTAAAAAAGTTCAGGTAGACTGTGTAAACTTTTTGAAATTCGATCCTAGAAACTAGAAACTGTTAGTGTTGGAAGGGGAAGGGAAATTCTATACATGTACTTACTACTTACGACGTAGTGTACTGATGAACCAACTCTAGACTCTAGGCTCTAGAGTCTGTCTTTGATCCACCAGTATCAATCCATAATCCATACCTACTCATGTTCCTGTAGTTGATGAGCGTCATCAAAGACATATAAAATTGATACTGATACTTGATATTTGATACTTGATACATTTGATATTCTTCTCTTTTCTCTATTTTCTCTATACACAGGAGAAAAAAATACAACTACAACTACAAATACAGTTACAAAATCTATAATGATAATGATTTTAGCTCGAAACCATATCTGTATCATTAGAAATAGATAATAGATCTTGTTATTATTTACTTTCCACCGCAAAGGGATATCACTAATGTTATTTACTTGTACTCTGTAGCCTGTAGCCTGTAGTCGGTATTCTGTATGATATCTTACATCTTGAGTCTTGAGTCTTGAGCTTTGCGCTCAACTATAAAAAATACAAACGGATTCATCCATATAGATAAAATGCATGTATGCAGATGACTACACTGAAAATTTGCAGGATATCAATTCCTTTTTGAGGATTAGAAATTAGAAATCAGATTGAATGAATGACTGAATGCAGATTACACATCTTGGTTTTTTTTTCATATCACTGCTGATTTTTTATGAACCTAAAACTAATACCCCGGGCCAACGACAACAAGGAAAATAAAGCATCTAGGCAATTACAAGTGTCATTATACATTATACACTATAGATTATAGGTTATAGCCATCCTAATACACAATATCACTTCTAATATATGAAATGCAAACTGTATTTATTTGTAAGTATAGTCTTTTTCATTTACACTTTACATTTTACATCCTTAAACAAATGTCCATTTTTAGCACTTCTCACATATTTGTTCTACCTCATTATCAAGCTCACATCTCACAGATGCAGATGGGCAAGTTTTATTGTACAAATTGTATACGAGTGCTGATTTGAATAAAGAATAAAGAATAAAGGAAAATCAAATAAATGGACGGCAAAGACATTGCCAGAAGGTATTAAAGGACGTATTTGTATATATTTATTTTTTGAGGACAATGACGATTGACGATTGTCAAGCTGTTAAGGTAATGGTAATGACAGATAATGTTACACATCTCCAAGTTCTAAGGATCTGTTATCCGTTTCTCTATCCAATGTGCATTATAAGTACTAAATTATATTATACTGTTGCATATACGTGTACATTGTACATATAGTGCATCTACAATCTACAATCCACAATCTACATGGATGGACAATTTTGACAGTGATGAGAGTATAAAGTACAAACTGGGCAAGTGACAAAAACCAAGTATGATACAATGATACATGTACAATGCACAGTGCACAGTGCACAGGTAATATAAAGTAACTGTATAGGATATATTTACATTGTGTATTGTGTGAGGATGATACACTCTAGAATCTAGAATCTATAGAGTCTAGAGCCCAAACGTCAGTTTTCATCTTTGAAATAAATTGGATATCTGAACCACTCTCTTTTTCCTTACCATGTATTTATTCTCAGGTCTCAATTCTCAATTCTCAACTATTGCATAGAGTATAGAATATTTATATTGTACACATAGAGAGAGAGTTTGGCTATCAAAGACGGGAAAGAAAACAAACAGGAAAGAGGAAGGAAGAGGGAAGGAGAAAACTGAGTTTCTGCAAACAATTTGTCGGTTTGCCTATGCTGATCTGATCTGTGTACACTGCAAACTGTACACTTTACATTGTACAAGTTTCTTTCTATCTACTTTTCCTTTTTCCATGTCCCGTGTTCTATGTTCTATGTTCAGTTCTCAATTCTTTGATAACAAATTGGACCTTGTACACATACGTACCTGCAATACTGAGCATGGTGCAAGTTGTATGAAAAAATGTACAAATGTACATGTAACTCAATCTTCGATACAAATGTGAATAAATCAAGGGAAATTGGAATCAGAATCGGACTCGAAATCGGAATCGGAATCGGAATCGAGAAAAAGTTTTCTTTTCACAAGAATCTACACTTTTCTACTCTATCGAAAAAGTAGTAAAGAAGATACATACAGTAGGTACATCCTTGTCAAAGTTGATATTTTTTCGAATCAAATTTTATAGAATTGTTTGTGAAAGTAGCAATTTTAATTTCAAACCCGGATTCCTTCTCCATTCCACCTCCGTAACGGAATAGAATGCTGTTAGTTGTGACCGAGTAATTCATACATTCTACATTCTAGGTCTAAAGTTAAAGCCCATTAATTATTTAAATTTAGTTGAAAACTCATTGGGACAATATCAGCAAACACAGCCATTTTGTGTGCAATGCAATGCCTTTTTTTTTAAAAAAAAAAATACATAATTAATTTCACGTGATAATCACCATCATGAAGGAAAACTAAAATAGTACCTTTGTACGTAATCATAATATGAAGAATATTGAACCTAAAAAGCAAAATCAGAGAGAACTACGCAATATATTCTATTGAAATTTGAGAGCATATTCTTCGAGGAAATGGGCTGTTTTGTTTTACTTGATCTCTGATTTGAAAAGGAAACAAAATATGATTCAGTTTATAAATGATATGAATATGAATCTGAATATGATCTATGAGTGTTTATAGTTTATGGGGTTTAAAGTATGTACATACACCATGTTTGAATCTGAACTGTGAAAGTCCTATCACATTGCAAGTTTGAATCTGTTCCTCCTTGTTATCGTAGCTATAAATATACTGATATTTGTACTGTCTCTAAGCATTGTCTTTCTATTTTATCTTTTGTCGTTTCCGTGTTTCCCTTTCTCTTACCGAGTGGGTACTACAAGTGTGATCTGAACACTGAACACTGATGATATCATGTGATAATAATTTCCTGATATTCCCTGCCACATCTTTGAATCTTTGAACTGAGCTGTCTAGATCTCTTTATCTTGGAGAATCGAGTGGTTTTACTCTTGTCTCTTGTTACTGGTTAAACGTACTACGAAAGAAGATATAAAAAGAAATATATCTGTGTAGGAGTCTGTCATTCTGTCGAAATCTATCCGAGTTGTCGTTCGTGACAACCGATAGTGAAATATCTGTATTGCAAGTTTACAAAGATGAGCTTGCACGTGAAGTATCTCTGATTCTTATTCATGATTCATGATGCACGCCAGTTTTCTTCTTCTTTTTTTTAACTTATATTTTATACCTGGATACTAGATATACAATTTTGTCCCATATTCCTTTATTTTTGGAAATTTGTTTGAAAATTGCATTACTAATGATAAAAGTCTTTCTCATTTCACATCCGTATTGTTTGACGCTTGACACGATTCTGAACTTTAAGAAAAAGAATTTATGATGAATTTATTTAGATTTAATGATCATGGGGTGATTCACAACAATAATTGTCGTCATTATTTAGTTTTAGTAGTTTACTTGAATATCGATTCACTGCACAGAACAACTAAGTAGTTTTAAATGGTTTTTTTAGAATATGAAAAACTAAATTAAATCAAACCTTGAACTTGAAACAAATTTATCATTCTCATCCTTTTATAAACTGTTTAATTAATATTGGATTTAAGATTAAACCAAAACACACTTACTTACAATTTACATTATAATTGATAATACATATGTGCATAAAGTATTTTGAAGTTCAAAAATAATTCAAATTGAACTAAGCACAAACAAATATGTTATAAAGTTGTTCCCTTTGTGTTTTGATAACATGTGGGTGTAGAATGCATAGGCTAAAAGCATCTATATAAGAATATATTAGAAACTATTAATCTGAAAATCAATTAAAAGTGCCGAGGTTTTGTAAAAGTTTTTAAATTATCTACTTGACTACAGGCTACAGGCCAAACCAATTTTTCCCTTCCTGAACTTTTACAAACTTGATATCGTATCTGTAGAAAATTTAGGAAATCGATATCAACGAGAGTGACGAAAGATTGACTTTGTGAATACCTATTGAATATGAATTGGTATAAACTGTGATGTTAAAAGCTGATAATGAGTATTGGAGTCTAGGATTTAGGGTTTAGGATCTGAGGATTTAGTGAAAACTGAAATGCGCACTTGAAGGAATAACATATTATTCGATATTCGGATTTTTAATCTGAGGGCTTATGGTAAAATCGTAAAATCCATGTAAAATCCATGTAAAATGTAAAGTATCTACTATCTACATTCCACACTCGAAACTCGAAATCGACTCGAATGTAGAATGTACAACTTCTTGAAACTTTGTACATGGAGTAAAGAGAAATTATTCCTCATGTTACATAAATGATATATATATTCCACGACCAAACCCACGCAAACAAAGTAAATTCATCTAGAATCCAGAATCTAGATTCCAGATTTGTACTAAAGAAACTTGTTGATTCTAGCGTTTTCTCCATGTTCATCAACCTCGCTTATAAATACTTCTCATAACTTTCCCCGTTTACCCCATTTGCCATAGGCCATCGGCAAAAGGATTCCAATTTGCTTGCCTTCCTATTCTCTTTTCTCCTCATCAACATCGCACTGAGTAGTGAGTAGTCAATGAATGAAATAATAATCCGATCCAAGTCATGCCATGTTTATCTATCCTGTACACTGTATCTGTACACACGCTTAGCTTCAACTTGACCTTAGTTTTATTTTATTTCATCTCAGAGGTATAAATATTTTGATAAAATGTTTTTGATTTAATTCATTTTGAGGGGGGAATTATTGGATGCGCAAATTATATTTTACATACATTTTACATTGTTTCAATATCACCATGAGTCACAAGTACTCAAAAACTGACAGTATAGATAAATATCGATATAATTAATTTTCAATTGAAAATATTTGATTTTTTTAGTCAAAAAGTAATAATGATTGTTATCGTTCTTCTGATGAACTGATTTTTTTATGCTTGTATAAAGTGCACATGTAGAATGTAGATTGAATGCAGTACGTTGTGTTGTGTCCAAGGGTAAATTTACATGCTGTAGGCAAAACTACATGGTACGTATACAACCTACAACCTACAACCACACATTATTTACTGTAGACTATCATGATAATTATTATTGACACGGTCATGAATTGGAAAGCGTCTGCTGCAAAACTGCAAATCTTTCTGTCTGCATTCTGCATGCAATGGCAATAACGCAGTATGAAGTTCTATTTGTGTGTTTATGCTGTATGTTGTATGGGAAATGTGTATTCTGTGTTCTGTTGTTTGTTGGAAGTTGAAAATCACGTACATACATTGGATAAGTATATATAATCTTTATTATTCTTTATACATCCAAAAATTCATACGTCTGGTGGTACGCATTTCCATCTCTGTCTTCACCATTCACAATCCTCATGACTTTCATCCCCTGCACAGTTATTATTATTTATTTGTTTGCATGAATGAACGATGAAGGATGAGATGGAAAACAATGCATCAAAGTTTACAGTACATTAGTCGTAATTGTGAATTTTAAATAAGTGTGGTTTCATGTTTGATACTTTCTGTGTATCTTGTATATCTTCTCCATTTCGTTTGTGTCGAATGTACATATATGTAGATCAGGATATTTGTGTGTTCTATTTATTCAGTACTCACGGCACATACTACACACATAGTACATAAAATACAAATGTACTTTAATGATAATAATTTTATTCGCTATCCTTTTCTTTTCTATAGCATGTACCCATTAAATTGGAAATTTGAGTCTCGAGTCAAGTTGAGTTTAATGACTGGCTTTAATGTTTACATTTATCATTTATTAGGGAATTTTACTATTTACTCCAAAGTTTATTTAGTTTTTCAGTAATTATTGGGATTCAAGACTCAAGACCAATACGGCTTAGATTTTTAAGGCAGATTACGAATACATAGACTATAGAATATAGAATGCACTCATCAATATAACATTTATAATTTAATGAAATATACCATATATAGTATGAGGGCTCAAAAGAGATATCCAAGTAATATTATTTATTTTCAGAAGAAAACTTTGAAATGTGCATCATCAGTCAATTGTTCAAAACAAAAAGCTGTACATAATACATATAATACAATATGATAGACATGCATAAATCATACATGGGATTAATTTTATGCATGTGAGGCACAAAAGAGTAAGCAATGTATGAATATTATATGCATCGATGAACATGAATTCTTATAATAAATTGTGAAATTTTCACAACTGTATAATACATAATACATAAAAGTATACTTATTATTATAGTATCACAAAAGGGAGTTTGAATGTACTTGTGCAAGATGCACAAACATGCGTGTATAAATAGCTACAATATGTAATATGTACCACGTGCACCTTATACCATATAACATATACCACATGGTATAAGATAAGCAACATTTGATATGATAATATGTATATTATGTAAATGTTACATCTGTACATGATACAATAAACTTAGGACTTGATTTTGATTCTTCTTTGAATATGAATAAGAGGATTACTATCTTTATTTCCTTCACTACGTATCTCTCTCTCTTTATTACACTCTCTTTGTGAGTACTTCCACTCTTCTTTTCGAATGAATGCCGAGTGAAAGTGAAAGTGTTTTCAGGAACCGACAACCGACAACAAAGTTTTGGAAGAATTTTCGAGTATCTGCGTTCTTGAAAATTTCGATAAATAAATACTAAAGTCTATACATTATTCTGTATTCTGTATAAAGAATAAACACTGCGAATCCGCTGTTGAACACTAGAGGAGATATCACACGTTTCAGATTATGTATTATGTATTATTTTATTTCCTGCTTCAGCTGGACCGTGCTGAAGTTGAATGGCAGAGTATTAGTAATAACACACAAACACAATGCGAGAGAGAAAGTAAATACGTAAACAAACGTTGGGTATTGTGTACATTCGAGATCCGAGACCCAAGATTCGAGAATGTGTACGTTTTAAAAAGTTTCAGAAAATTATAATAATTTTTCCCACTGGAAATCCACTGACATTTCAAACAAAATGAACTGTATGAAATAGTAGTAAAAAGTAAAACGTCCATTTCAGTAATCTCCACCGTCCATTCACGCCCAACTACAGGTTTGTAGGATTTGATATTTACACTTCTTCTCCATCCAGTATTAGCCACCACATATTGTGACCTTTTCATCTTATGAATCAATAAAACTAAAAGAGTACACAACCGTGATATACAGGTCATTTTATGTCTAGTTGAATGCACTTTGTTTACTCAAACAGAATATTGAGCTAATTATAAGGATTTTAGGATCACAGAAATCCTAAAACAACTCAGTTGGATGTTTTCGTATAGAATTGAAGTGGAGTAACAGTGAAACATTTTTGGTAGCAACTTAAAAAATCCTGAAGTCCTGAAACCGATTGAAAAGGTTTTCTTTTTATGTTATAGATTAAAAAGCTTATAAAGTCTGTGGAAGTAAATTCAAATCATGTAAGTCCTTTTTTCCCAAAAAACTTACAATTGTTTACAACAGAAGCAAAACTATAATAGTATTTACATGGCTAAGAACTATAACAAGTTTAAGCATACTTGGCTGAGAGACATGCACAATGTAAATACGTATGCACATCATTTGCAAATACAAAATAATTAGCCTGAGCCGTGTTTTTGTGCTTGCTCCTTCATAATTATGAGTTTGTAGCAGAAAACAATTACAAGCGTTGATATACATATGTATGTGCTGAAACTTTACATAATTCACGAGGAAGTGTCGCAAATGACCATGTTAAAGCCAGAAGCTATACTCAAAGCTTGCATAATACATGTTATAGGTTGTAGTGCATTTTTTACTAATTATGACCTCAAATCAAATTATGTAAGTATGAGTGTGAGTCATTGTCCTTACTTAGGGACACATTAAACATACTTTGGACTCTATAAGACACGGAATTAAAAACTCCTATTTCTCGAATTTCAAACACCATTTTGAGGCCTCAAAAATCTCATGTATGCTCAAAATTCTAAAACAGAAAATGTATCTAATGTAGATTTTGATTTGTTTTGGCCAGCACCAAAGCTTAATACTTGTAATAAGAAAATAAAAAGTACAGTGATGTGAATTTATTGTCAACTTTAAAACTCTTCCTATACAACGAATTTTTCCATTCCTGAAACCTTGTCATTACTTACCATTTCTTGTTTAATATATTGTGGCTTTACGTGGTGATTTATGCCTCGTGTCTCGTTTTTTTACTTGATTTATGAGAATGCACATTTCCCTTTCATTTCATTTCCAAATCTGCTGTACCTACGTGTAAAAGACGAAAAATAACCGGCCAGTGTAGGTAATATATACATTATTATTTTGTACACACTAATACACTTTGTTGTATTATGTATTGTGGGAACTAATTCAGCGTGTGATCTATGGCTTGTAAAAGTATGACACATCTTTGTATTTCATTCATTTTATGCATTGGATTACGAAGGAAGGGTCTCAGTTCCCAGAATGCAGAATTAGTATCATCATTATTACGTTCATATAATATGTACCTTTCTTATTGTGTTGTAAATTACGAAAACTTATAATAAGAATAATAAGAAATAAGAACCCATGGTATAAAAGAAATGAAAAGTCTATATTATTACAAAAAACATATTGTACAAGTAGTATAGTAAAGATTCCTCTTGTCGCTTGTCTCATAAACTTCAAATTTCATAATAATTCATAATGTACAATATTCTTCAAAAAAGTGAGTATATATGTGTATTTTATTTATGATCAAAGATTCTACTCTCGAATATATCTGTATATATATTGTACATTGTACAATATCTTAACTTGAGTCTTGGGTTAAAATATTGAAAGGAAAAAAAATTGAAATAATTCAAGTCCAGAATCCATAAAGAAGAAAGTATCTATATAGCTGTACACTGTAAACTGTACAGTGTGCAGTCAAACTAATAAAAAATAAAAAAACTATTATCTTGTAGTGCAAAATAAAATATTGTATAGAAAATAGAAAATGGTCATGTGTCAAGGGAAAAACTATCAAAAAAACATTATACTACCAACACCAATTTATTTCCTATGGGTGATGCTATAATAAAACTTTATAAAGTTCATTTGAAACACATTTAGTTTCCGCAACATGTATTATGTTTGTGTGTTGTGCCAATGTCACTGTTCAATGTGTATTTACACATTACCTATATTCCTACCTAAATATTGCCTACATCCTACATGCTGCATGAAACGTGGTACGGGGAGAGAGATGAAACTCTTTAACCATGAGTAATAGAAGGAGGAAGCGGACTGAAAACTCTCTGGCTGGATTCTGAGTTCAACTGGAAGGAAAAGTAAAAACAGAGTTTTGGGATGTAGGTAGTCTTTTGTATTTTGTATTTCATCCACAGTTGCTATGTATTATGGATTATGGATGATGATATGTTGCTTCAACGTGAATGGAAACTAAAATATCCACATTACATTGTAGATTGTAGAGAATCGAAGCACATGTAAAATGTATACTCAAGGCTCAAGGTACACACATGTAAAATGTATACTCAAGGCTCAAGGTACACACATGTAAAATGTATACTCAAGGCTCAAGGTACACACACACGCACAAACTTCCATAATGTACATGAGAAATAAGATTTCTGCTTGCTTCATCAAGTTTTCCTTCCTTTCTTTCTCTCTCTTTTTGTTCTTCTTCAACCTACTCCTCCTACTCCCTTCTGCTTGTTTGGATTTTATTCTACGTACATTGAATATTGAATACAGAGAGTCTAGATTCTAGATTTTATATGTATAATATTATGCAATGTATTATTTCTACGTATTACATATACTTTATGCTTTCATGATCACTGTTGATGCCCAACTTCCTTTTTTCATATGTATATCCGAAAAGTATGGTGAAAACCGCCACACGTACGTAGTACGTAGTATGTACTTACCTACACAACGTTTAACAGGTTTGAGTGTATATTATATTGACAAAAAAGTATGTATGATGTAAACAATGTCAATGTTCATTTTTGGACAACAGGGACTACGTGTGTACATATAATGATAATACAGAATATTGTGGAACATTATGTATGTGAAAAGTATTTTTCTACATCACCAGAACCAGAATGTTTGAAGGAAATGACATATTTCGTATACAGTATATAGTTTATAGCTTTTGCTAACATGTAAACACTGTTCTTTGTACTTTGTACTAGAGACAAGAAAAGAATTACACAACATGTATAATGTATAGTTTAGAAGTAAATTTAGATAAATACATGATTTTTTGAAGGTTTAAATAAACGTAATACATAATGCATCTAAAATATAGAAGATGGACGAAAATTGAAAAACCAATGGAGGACTGAATTGTTTTTATGGTTTAGTAGTTACGAAAAACAATCATGAATAATATATGATGTGTTGTATTTTTCTATAACATATTCAATAATAATATAGAGTTGTAAAAAAAAATATATGAAAAGTTGACATGTTTTCTTTATCAAGTTTTTTTTCATTTTTCTTTTGTCTTGTAGGAAACCGTCAGTTTATACCGTCCTATGCAGCATCGCCCTTGATTGATAATAGAGGACAATACCAACCAGGACAACAGCAACAACAACAACAACAGCAAGTTATTGTACCTGGAGGGTTTCAACTTCAAGGGAATTATCAATCTTTGAGAAATTTGGATCCAAGAGGATTCACAAGTGCATCTCGAGCTGTTCCCTCAATTCAGAATGGACATTTCCAAGTAAGAAATCCTACACTACAAGCAAGTCAAAATCAAGCCATTCTACTAACTCGACCAGGAACTGGATTTTCTCCAAGTTTAAGAGGAAGGCCCAATCCAGTTTCATCATCATCTGGACAGTATGTCAAAATATATGAATTTCATCTATATGCACAATATAAAATATAATATATAACATTTTATGCAATTTATTTTTTAAATACTCTTATACGAATTTTCTAGAGACCTTGGAATAAAAAATTGAATAATTGTGTGACATGTGTTTTTTTATTGATTTAGATCTGGAGCATCAAATTCCAATTCTGCTCAAGATCAAGGAACAGCAGAAACTCAGTATGAATATTATGATGATCCCGAAACAGAAGTTGTTTATCAATATTCCAATGAGGATGCTTCCTCTTCATCTTCTGCTGCCTCCACTTCATCCTCTTCCTCTTCTGCAAGTAAAGGAAGTGGTGGTAGAAATTCAGCAGGAGTGGGGCCATCCTCAAAACCTACAGGTGGTTCAATTGGTGTGAGAAGAGAAAGAGAAAGATTTCAAGCAAGTAGACCATTGATAACTTCCTCCTCCTCATCCTCCTCCTACATCCCATTGGGTGAAGCGGAAAATGAGAATGAGGATGTCTTAGGACATGGAAGAAGTGTACAACCAAATTCAGCTCAAAGGAACTCTGTGTACCAAAATTCCAATAGTAATCCACAAAATCCTACTCCACTCCCATCCCTTTTAAGGAATAGTTCCATTATTACTAAAAACAAAAGTCTACCCCCTCCTCCCTCTCCACCATCCCCTCCAGTATCAAATAGTAACAGTAAACGTCCTGGAATACTCCGTGGTCCAGTAAATAGATTTACTCTTACATCTAGACCACAAACAAATAGTAATAGTAAATTATTACCGTCCACAACTACTACTAAACCAACAACAACAACCACCACCACCACGGGTAGACCACCATTATCTCGATATTCATCATCATCATCCTCCTCCTCCTCCTCCACCTTTAATAATAAATCTAATCAGAAAGAACAATTAGCGTCCGCATCTGTGCCAAATGAAGAGGAATATGAAGAATATCATGATGAGGAGGATAATAATGAAGATGTATATTATGAGAGTGAAGGAGAAGAGGAACATAATAATGCGGATAAAGGGAAATCATCAGAGGAGACAAAGAAAGGACTTTCAGTACCTGGCTCTACATCAAAAAGTTCAACAGTAGCTCCATTACCGAAAAATTCTGGGACAGCAGGACCAGAAGTTGTGATTTCCGTTGCAACAACTAGAAGTGTTAGTGAGGGGAATAATAAAAATAAAAATGGATTTGCCTATTCGGGATCTACTATTCCACCTTCAACAACTCCCAAGGTCACTTTTAGTCGAGCTACAGGTTCAACTGTAGTTGTAGCATCGGTTCAGACGAGCCGTAGTGTAGCCACTCCATCAAGTTCGACCAAGCAAAGACTTATTAGTTCTCAACATCCACCACAACAAAAGGATGAAGGCGATGGTGTAGTGGGGAAAGGAGATGCATCGCCAGCATCCTCAATTTCTGGGACTGGTGAGACGGAATATTATGAAGAAGAATATACATATCCTGATAACTATCCAATTCTAAATGGAGCTGATCCAGAAAATAGTAGTAGTAGTAGCAGTAGTAATAACAACAAAGGTTCAACGTCAATCAATCTTAGTACTCCTACTCCTACAGAAAGTATCATGGATAAATTAGACCGTGTTCAATCTGACCTTGTAAATGGAGTTCTCAGTGGTCTCCATAATAATAATAATAATAATCCATCCTTGTCTACAGAAAATGTAGCTACTGCTACGTCAACAACACCAACATCCTCATCATCCTCAACTACAACAACAACAGCTAACAATAATGATGGAAAGGACTTTTCTGCTCCTTCTTACAGTAATGTTGGTAAACAAAAGAGTTTTAATTTGATTTCTTCAAGTTTGTCATCTTCTTCCTCTTCTTTGGGATCTTTAAGTGATCGTTCCATTTCATCGCTTGGGGGATCAAAAAGCTTAAATGTTCAAAGTATTCTAAAGAATATCAACTTTAAGGAAGACGTATCCGCATTTCTACCTCCAGATTTTAAGAGTACAACAGCCGCATCTACAAGCACGAGTAGTAGTAGTACAACCACAATTAAACCAGACTCAAGTAGTAGTACATTGCACAGTCTTTTATCTAGTATTTCTTTTGACGAGGCAAACATTGCATCCCTATTGCCTAAAGGATACAAACATTCATTTGGTTCATCTTCATTCAAAGATAAGTCACAGACTTCTTCATCTTCCACAAATTCTCCTCCAGCTACTACTACTACTTCGACTACAAGCACCACTGAAACAACAAAATCAAAAGGTTCAGGAAATCCTTTAGATTCACTTTTGGCGAAAGTCAAATTTACAGACAGTATTACAGATTTACTTCCTCCTGGCTATGATGAGAAATTATTTGCTCCCACATCCTCCTCCTCAACAACAACAGAAGCTTCTGGATCAACCACAACTACAGAAAAACCCAAAATTGGAATCGAAGCTTTAATTCCAAATATTAAATTTGATGACCTAAGTAAATTCCTACCACCAGGTTACAAACCACCTGCAGATGATGATTCAACTGTGTCAACTACAAGTTCTACTACTACTTCTGGAGCAGTAATTACAGAAGGGTCCGTAACAACAGCAAAACCCATTTCCCTCAATAAACTTATATTCCCTACTCGACCTGGTGGACTTAAAGGTGAAAATACTTTTTATTACCAAATAAAAAAAAGAATATACACACATGCTTGTATAATATTGTATATCTATAATCTATACACAATACACAATACCAATAATAATCAATGAAGTATTAATGAATTGTTTTGTATTTTATTTTTTTTTAAAAGCCACTCGTCCCACTTCAACCCAACCACCCATTGCAGATTCCCCTCCACCACTTAAAGTAACTAT
>JABASP010003220.1:0-15105 GCA_019776565.1 Sminthurinus signatus | reverse complement strand
TTGTGTAAAATTGAAGCGGTTCTGAATTCCAGACCTTTGACACAAATGTCAACTGACCCCAATGATTTGTCAGTGTTGACGCCTGGACATTTTCTTATCGGAAGACCGCTGAATGCTCTACCAGAACTGGATCTGAAGGAAGGTGAAATGAGCAGACTTAATGGATGGCAGCTAGTCCAGCAAACTATTCAATTAATATGGAAACGCTGGTCACTGGATTATCTTCACCTTCTCCAGAATCGTCAGAAATGGACAAGTCAACAAGAGAACCTGAAAGTTGGTGACGTCGTCTTGCTGAAGGAAGACAATGTTCCTCCCCTACGGTGGCCTCTTGCACGGATTGTGAAAGTTCATCCTGGAAGTGATGGACGGGTGAGAGTTGCAACCATTCGTTGCAAAGGTGAATATGATAAGAAGACAAAATTCCTCAAGTATAGTGAGTATCAACGCCCTGTTGTTAAGTTACCCTTCAACGAGTAAAAGGTAAATTTAATATGAATAGTTAATAGGGTATTATTATTGTTTCTTGTTTGTTTTTTGTTGTAATTGAGATTACAAAGTCGGGAGAATGTTGGGAATTATGTACAAGTTTAGTTGAATATTGTATTTTTAATGATTAGCTCCCATCATATTTGTGTATAATATATATATGATATTGTTTATGTTTTGTGTAGGGTTAAATTGTTGGCATACATATTATGTCAATTAATTTATAGATATTTAAATGTAAAATATTTAATTAATGTAATTGTTTAAGGCATTTTCTGATTGCCCCATTTATGAATGCATGTGCGATTCTCATGTATTATATGTTTGAAGTCAGCGCGGTGCTCGCTCCTTCTGTATAGTATAATACATATTAGAGTTTTTTATGTATGTGTTTTGGTATAGTCAGACCGCACCTTGGTCTGGCAGTTGAATCCTGAACTCCGAAGCAAGAACATATTCTTGAGTTTTTCTGGTCAGCAGAAAGACAAATAGAATTTTGATTTTTGTATTTATATTGTGTTCTATTACTTGTTTTTGGGTCACCCGAAAACAAGCATAATATTAATTCATAGAATTTTCTGGTCAGCAGAAAATTCATGAATTTTGGAAATTGAGAATAAATAAATAAGAGAGAGAAAAGGAGAAAATACAAGAAAATTTAAATATACATTGTGTGGATTTGGATCAGTTTATCATTCTGGCCGTCTGTGTAAAGAAACGGGGAAATAATTATGAGCATCTGCATAATAGAAAATATATATTTATAATAGTGTATTCTTCATCCGCCCTCATCTCATCGTTTTATGATTTATGATTCATGAAATTTGTGTTGTTTTATTTGTATGAAATTTCTTATGTAGTAAGTATTGTTTTCAGTCATAATACGCTACATTCATCATAGGAAACATGTACAAAATCAAAATATCTCTTATTATTTAGTAGTGTCCAATGTGTCCAATGAATAATGTTCATGTACAAAGTACAAAATACAAAGGAGTCTGCAATCTACAGTCTACAGCCTCCATCTTTCTTAACTCTCAAGTCTCAAGTAAAGTATCTCGTTGAGTTAATTGCTAATGTGAGGTTGGATTTTGCATGTTCATAATTCATAGTGAGCTTTGAGAATTGAGAACTGGGGGCTGAGCATTGAGCATGTTTGACCTCAAAAAGCCTTCTCTTGGAATTTGGATGTCTTGACTCTCCACATGTTATGACATGTGGGAATATTAATAATGATATTATCACAATGCAGCCAAATCTGTATCTGTTTTTCATCCACTTGCCTCCGTTTCCTCCTGCACTTCTCAATTCTACAAATGTTTCCTTATTAATGAAAGTTCCACGTATTAGATACTTTTACTCTCACTGAAAGAAAGTTGTAGATAGAGTCGATTTACGAATTTAACCCATTTATTAAGACATTTCAGTACATTATTCTTACTTTTTGGTCCATGTGTATGAATTTATGAAGATGGAAAAACTGAGAGCCAGGAGGTTTTTGATCTGCACTCAAAAGCCTTGAGGCTCAAGGTTCAAGAATCAAGATTCAAGATTCAAGACGTTCTTCTTCACAATCTCATCCTGATGGGTACTTAAGAAGGAGAAGAATGCGAAATGAAAATAGAAGGAAGATGAAGATTCCTCAAAAGTAAACCTGGGACTTTTCAACGAGTTGGTCATACACTTTCATGTTACAAGTACATTTTCCCTTTTTAGGAAGCAAAGCTGCCTATTGTAATCCTCCTGTTTGTCCGTCCGTCTTACAGAATTAGCCACCTAGCGAGCAACGTTAGAACTCGTTAGTGGCGCCACCTAGCGGAAACTTTTGGAACTACAAATTCCAAATTTGTCCGCTAGATGGCGCATGTATACAGATTTATATTGGAAGTTCGAAGAACTCGTTTGAAGTACACGGCAGGAGTTTTACGGCAGTGGACAGACGCGCTACTTTTGATAGTCAGCTTCGCTTCCGGAGCCTAAAGCATTTATGCTTTCAGGGCGATACAAAATAGTCACAAAGAGAAGATTTTTGACTTTATTACTTTCATTTTCATGTACAAAATGAAGAGGTGAAGTCTGAAAGGGGGAAGTCATATTCGCATTCGTATTTGTATTCATATGAGGAAAATATAGAACATAGAATAAGCTGCAAACTGTAGAGGGAGAAAGAAGAGAAAAGGTAGATGAAAGAGTGAAAAGGAAATCCCTTAATTAAACCCGTAAATCATGGTGAAAGCGCGCACTTTCACTACTTTTCCTGTCCATCCAATCCAAATTCTCTTCCATTTCACTCCTCATCCCCTTTTCGTCCGTTCACCGACCCATAAACAAAATAGTAAAGTAACTCTCTCTCACTCTCTCTGTCTCTCTCTTTATGCACTCGGTAGAAAGTAGGAACTCTGTGATCCGGAACAAAAGTGGTACACTTTGGAGTATGGACTATGGCTTCAGGTTGTAGGTTAATACCAAAGACAAGAAACTAGAGACAAAAGACAAATATCCATGTGCATTAGCTCTTTCTCTCTCTTTCTGTCTCTCTCTCTCTCTCTCTCTTTGGAGGCAAATGTACTAAATATCCCGTGTAAACCTCCTCATTTCACTTTGGCTTTGGAATGTGGAACAAAGTTTATCCTCAATGAGAATGAGAATTAAATGATCAACCACAAGTTAACCAGCATCAATTCCACATCCACAATCAACATCCAACTTCCAACATCCAAAACTCCAACTTTACTTTTCTCAATGTATAAATCTAAAATTTGACTCCAACTTTCAAATCAATGGGTAAGGTAAAATTATAGATTGGGCAAACTATTTGAATTCAGAATAGGAATTCAATTCTCTGTCACCATTTTAGCTATAGATGTATTTTAGTTCCCTGGAGTAAAACAAACTTGTTGAAAATCAGTAGACAATGTTACAATTTATGAAACGTCCCATTGTCAAATGTTATGAAAACTAAACTTTTCTTATTCTGACTCCAACTTTGGCTGCTTTAACTCATTCCAGTTTCCGTTTCAGTTCCAGATTTAGATTTTTGTAGTTAGAAAAACATTTGGAAAAAAACGAACGAGGTAAAAACTACACCATAAATCACAAGTTTGTTTGATTTTGCATTTTTAACCAAACCGTTTGAAAATGTGAGGAAAAATCTGGGCCAATTTATAATTCAGAAAGCAGACTTTGTTGATCGAGGTAAAAATTGCATAAATCTGAAGAGTCTGGAGAATCTGGATTTGGGTCAAGTGGGCAGATAGACAAACTGCAAAATCTAGTGCAAAAAACACACAAGTAGTTATACAGACATAATGTAGGTTTTCCTGTCTTAAAGTTCCATAGTATCAGTTTACATGTAGAAAAAGGTGAATCTTTTCTGTGTATAAAGTGTACAGGTATTTGAGCTCATTTTTCATGTTTGAAGCTGCTCAAGTTTCAAGTCTCGGAAGCTCAAAATTCAAAGGTGTGAAACAGAATCAGGTTTAATATTGACACTTGTTCCCTTCTTTTCCAAAGACCAAAGAGAAGGTTTCACCTGAACAAGTACAAGTACAACTCAACTGTCGGTTTCAGTTTCGTTTGTCCACTTTTGCTCTGCACAGCTTCAGCTCGACTAAAGTAAAAGTAAAAAAGCTTTGGGTAAGGAAATGGAACCAAATTCATGGGGAGTGAAGTGAACTGGGGCAGTTCAAAAAAAACCCTCAAGTGTGACGCTTTGAAGAATTGTGAATTGTAAACTTGCCGCATCCTTCCTTCATTTGTTTGCTTCAAGTTCAATACAGAACCAAATTTCGCATAGAACACTCAGATTTCCGGTTTCATCGAGCATTGAGCGTTGAGCATGAGTCATGTGTGAGTAAGCTTTTACTGTCGGCTGTCGGTTCTTAACTCCGATTGCATGCACATTTCTATACAAACTTACCGCTAACATTATTACATGTATTACAGGAATCTACACTGTAAAATCTACAAAATGCAGTGAAAACTGTACACAACTCACAACTTGAAAATTGCAAAAGTATGTACACGCCTACAAAAAGAAAGAGAAATTTCTTGGGAAAAAATGTAGACTTATCGATGATAAATTGAACAACGTCTTTTGAACAAGTTTTGAGTTTTTGAGGTTTTGAGCCACTGAAAACGGAACATAAAATGTTACGTAAATGAAATATAAATAGACAAGTGCTCTCCACTCTCCATTCTCTAACCTCAAACCTCAAAACTTGCAGCATGAAAAGAGAAAGTACAGAGAGAAATAATGATGAGGCTTCAACTGGAAGTGGATAAATTATTACACGTACCTATTACTTATTGCTTCTTTTCTACTCTGTCAATCCTAAGTTTTTCTTCCTTCTTTTGTGCATAGAATGCAAAATATGGCTATTTAATAAACAGTGCAAGGCCCGTACAAAATTACACAATGTATTTATATTTTGTATAGTGTGGTCAATACAACAGAAAAAATGGGTTATGTTTTGTATTTTGTATCAAGTGTTGTGTTATTGGTTATTACAGACTAGCTGCAAGCTGCAAGAGAAAAAGAGTGAAAGCAAACGTGTTTACATTCTACATATTTATTTTATCTATAGTTTAGCAAATAGAGTAGAAAATAGCAAAAAAAGAAAAATGGAAATCAAAGGGCATCCAGAATCCAGAGAAAGAAAAATAGTGTACAATGCACAGTGCACAGTGTACAGTGGAAAGCTATTGACTTGACTTTTCTTCCTCATTCGCTGGCCTCCTTGAATGTGAATTTGTCTAATGAATTATGTATATGATATGTACGTTGTACGTGCTTACGGCTCGTACTGCTTGTATTGATGCTCATGCTCCTGCCAGAGTGGCCGCTTTTGGTTACCAATGCCAATGAAAGCGAAAAACGAAAGACGAAAGGAGGTGAAAGGGCATTAGTTTGATATTTATTTGCCGGTCAGTGGTTGTGGATCGAAACTACTTGCACAATTTCGCTTTTCCACTTTATTTTACTCCAGTAATGACTTATGATTGGCTCGGTATTAGTAAGAATTGGAGCAGAACTGCAGAATTTGAAACGAATTGCTCGAGGATAAAAGCAGCTTTGCTACAAATTACCTTTACAAATTACACATTTCAGATACACTGTACAATGTGCATGTTACATCATTATGCTACAAGTTATGAATACATTCAAAAATCCTCATTTCGTGACGATTTTATACCGCCTTGAAAATTTGAATGTTTTAGGCTCCGGAAGCAAAGCTGACTATAAAAGGTATTGTGTCTGTCCATTGTCATAAAACTGTTGTCGTGTACTTTAAACGAGTTCCTGAAACTTGTCCAATATAAATCTGCGTGGATGCGCCATCTAGCGGACAAATGTGGAATGTATAGTTCCAAAAGTTTCCGGTAGGTGGTGCCACTAACGAGTTCAAGATTTACTCACTGGGTGGCGCCACTAACAGCTTATTAAGTATTGAGCACGGATGATGGACATGACAGTTTTCTTCTCATTTGTATTCAAGAATCAAAGACCTGAAGAAAAGCTCCATCATATTTATTATTTATCGTGACTAAAATGAAGAGGCTTTTTTATTCGTTTTGTATTCTACAAATACTTTAAACACTCGTTTTTAAGTCTGATTTCCAATACAAACAATGACTTGGAAAATAACATTTGAGCTTTCAGATTGAAAAGAGATTGTAAGTGTGAAATGTAATTCAGGGTTTCCCCTGCCCATTTAAAATACTTAAAAGCTTTCCTCTGTACTTTTTAATTGGAATTTTTGATACTCCCAACTTTTTCTCTGGTTTTTATAAACTTTTATTTTACTTGCGTTTTTCATGCCAATATGTTGGTTTTAGAAAAGAAAGGCTGAAGTAAATCACGTTGATTCCTGATTCGTGATTCCTGAAACGGGACGTGGAATGAAAGAAAGAGGAAGGAGCACCAAAAAAGAGTGAAATTCCTTCCTGTTCTTCTGGTCTTTATTGGCTGTGTCAATCAGGAGGGTTATTATTGCACTGACTTTTTCTGTACACAGGACGTGAGTGTATGGGAAAAAGGAGGAGAAAAAATCAATTACTTGTCCGTTGTCCATTTTCCATTGTCCAGTGACATTATCTTTTGTCTATATCCTGTATTCTATATCATCTCTTCTGTTTTTGATCCGTTTCTTGTGTCTTGTGTCTTGTGCAATCATCACTAAATTTCATTTGAATGGGAAATTCTCATTTGAAAACAAAAATAAAATAAAGCTTGACACCAGTTTTTAAATAATAGAGTTTAAGCCTTCAGTGAAGCAAATAAATAATTTTCCCACTTTTTACTTTTTATATTTGGGAAGTTTCTTTTTGTAGAAATATAAAGGTAGCTCATATTAAAGTATTTCATCTGCTACTAAACTCGTGAAAAAAAAATATGTTTGAAGACTTGTAATCAAAAGTATGTCATCTCATGTCAATGCTCAAAGCCTCAATGCTGTTTTGTACACATTTTTTAACTTTCTATGATAGTTCATCTAAAATCTACAATCTAATACTAGAGACTAGAGACTAGAGTTTGGAACTTGGGACTTATCTTCTGCTGCTGGTTTCTGTGCCTGGAAAGTTAATAAAAGTGGAATTCTTTGAATGTGGTTTTCTTCCTTCGTCCCCTTTCACAGGTCCTTGTTCTTGATTCTGTATTCTTGATTTTTTTGCTAACTCACTTTCTCCTTCACTTGATCCGTTCCACATCCTACATTCTTGATTCTAGATTCTAGATTCTATGGACTCAAAAGGAGGAAGAGAAGAAGATAGATAAATCTATTCATGCCTCGGCCTTTATTTCATCCTTTATGTACTGTGTACAGTGTACAATGTACAATGTAAAATGTACAGCAGGGAAAAGACAGAGAACAGAGATAGCCCTATTTTATCTGACTCTTCTGCCCATTCCTTTTTCTGTAGAGAAATTCTATGGCTACGGCTACGGATGAGAATAAGGATGAAGAAAATGGTCAGAGTTCAAAACTGTTATTGAGAGTTGAAAGTTAAGAGGAAAGGAGGGACAGTGAGGCAATATCTGCCTCGTCCTTTTTACTTTCCTTTTTCCACTGCACAACGGACAACAAACAGCCGGTGACTTGGTTTCTCACTCAATTTTAAGAGATTCTAAAAGTATTTACAGGGAAGCTTGAAGCTCGTCTTTTGAGTTTTGGGTTTTGGGTTTCTAAAGAATTTTTATTACTTCCACTCCCTTAAAACCTTCACTGTCCATCGCCATCGCCATCTCCATCGCCATCAGAAAAAAAAGACGGGGGGAAAGAAACAGAAGAGCTGGTTCATGGTTCACATTCGTCGATAGATTACAAACTTTGATTCGAACTTGGACACTCTTCAGTTTACACACTGACTAACTTATCCATCTTAAGATTACGATTTACGATATTTACTATTTACAGTGCAGCGTGAATGATGCAGATTCAATCTCCGAAATCCAGAAGTCCAGAAATCCAGAGTCCAAAACACTCAGCACTCAAGATTTTCTGACTGTCCATTTCTGAGTTTATTACACTTTTCTGGGCTTCTCTATGTTTTTACTAGACAAAGTTCAACTTTTTCACATACTCAATACTCGAGGAAGGGGAAAAGATAAGAAATCGTAAGAGGAGCAGATACAGAATACAGATAGATAGACGTATGAGAGAAATCGGTGCTCAGAGTTCAGTGTTTAGACAAACAGGAAACATTCATTTATATCTGTGATGAGGAGTAGGAAGAGGAAGTAGATATTGATGATGATGATTGATGTTTTTTTTTCTGGTCATCCATTCCAAAAATCAAAATCTATATTTGTTCATAGTGCACACACATAACATATAAATTCAATTCAATCTTCTGCATTTTTTCTTCCGACTTCCGTCTTAATACCACTCACAGCTCACAGCTCATAGCATATAATGTATACAGTATAAGATATAAGGGCCTAGCTCCACATCATAATAACTGTCAACTTTAAGATATGAACATTAGGAATGAAGAAAAAAGATGTTTGGTGAAGAGAAGCAGGGTTTTTTTACGGATAAATGATTCCACAAAGTACTGAACTGAAAATGGAACTCGAACTGGAACTGGAGGTTTCACTGTGGATTCTTCTGATAGCAAACTAGAGACTAGAGACTGGAAACTGGAGATGGGCTACTTTAGTCTACATTCTACTTGCTATTTTCTATATGAATGACGGACTGAATGAATGAATGAATGAATGAATGGGATGAAAAGAAAGTAGCTGAAAAGGATGGTTGGTCTAAAGTCTAAAGAAAAAAACCCCAGCAAACCAGCCTTTTCATCTCTCTTCTTCCCGATCCGGCCCAGTTTTACTCATTCTCATATTTGGTATTTGGTCAGCCCAACGGCATACAACGTATACTACATATGTTGAATGTTGGATCTTGGATATGAAACTAATAACGATAATACTATCACTATCACTTTCACTTTTGCTGTAACTTGACTCCAGTTTTTTCTTATCAATTTTCTTATTTCCTTCTCAAAGACGACGTTTTTTCAAGCGGATTCTAGATTCTACTACAAACTGTAAACTGCAAACAGTTTTCTTCATTTTCCCCGTCTACATTTATTTGTCTATGTACTTTCTTCTTACTCGAACAAACCTCGTACATGGGCTTAAATTTCTTTATTTGACACAAAAAACCCGCGTCCACTATCAACTATCAACCATTAGTATAAAAGACATTTTAAACCTGGATTTTGATTTGGATTCTGAGTAAAAAAAAACTAAAAAAGACACACATTAAATATCAAATATATAACTGAATTTTATTTTATTTTTGGATAAGTTACTTTATATTTGATATTTGATTTTTTCTGGGACTGTCAAATGTCAAATCAACGTTGAAAATTTGAGCCGTAGGATTTTCAAACATTCCTTTTCTTGATTTCTCTAGGAAAAATACAAAAATACACAGAAATATATACTGTGTATACTATATACACATGTGTTTTTCCATACGCTGCACACTTAAAATTCTTAAAAGTGAGTGGACAACACTCGTTTTTCTATTCCGCTTTGTTCCGTTGCTTTCGCATTTTTTGTCTCCATCTTGGAAGAGAATTTTTGAAGTATACTAAAGTTTTTGCTGACCATTCAGAAAACCCATTTGGTGTGTATTCCATTTAAAAGGGAGATTCCTTCAAGTCCTTTCATTTACCCTTACTGATTTTTGCCTGGCATAAACAGACCTCACAACTCACAACAAATAAGGAAACCGAAAAAGTATCAAATCCACAAGAACACATTTGACATGGAAAGATTCATCAGAAAATATGTACGTGTTGACTGATTTTGCTTTGTTTACTCTTTACGCTTTTCCCAAGTATTCTGCAATCTAGATGAATAAGATCAAGATTCAAGATAAGAAGGATTTTATAATCTTTTGATTTCAAATGAATTTCATGATAATGTCATTTTTAAATGGGATATTTATTTCCCATGTTTTCCAAATCCGTCTTTTTTCTTGTGCCTACATTTCATATTACATGTTTCCAATTTTTGCCAGAATGCAACAACAAAGGAAAAGGAGGCACAGAAAGAAAGAAAGTGTAGAATGGTCTGCACTGTACACTGTGCACCAATGGAGAAAAGAACAGAATCAAAATCTGAAGCTTTTGTATCATAATAGAAAACCTTTTGTAATAAAAAAAAACAGGCAAAATACCTATCAAACATACCTACAGAGTTTCGTTCATAGGTTAAATTGAATGTATAGAAAGTAGAAAGTCGAAAGCCGAAATTCGAAAGATTCAAGTATAAGAAAATATCTTACTGTTTCTGTTTGCTCTTTTGATCGTCTCCTTTTCTGTTTTCTATTTCTATTTTTTCGGTGTGTGGCTGACAAAATACTTGTGAGAGAAAAGTGCATGGAATTTTTTTTTCACAGCGTGTTGTGTTTTCATCACATATCACATCCCATCGTTGTACGCTGTACGTTGTATTTAAAGGGAAATGGAAAAGTGAAAATGATGGCGATTACGATTTCTCAGTCTATACAGTCTGCAGTGTAAACTTGCATCATTCTGTATTCTGTAGTTGAGAATGGAGTATTTTGTGTAAGCTGCGAGTAAGAGTACACACTACACTACACTTCACCCTATGCACTTTTCATCGCAGATCGCAGAGTATCGTAAAATAAACTCTTGTATTTATGTAACTACGTGAAACATGTAACACGTAATGTGTAACTTGATGACGAAACTGGAAACTGAAAACTCCAAACTCCAAACTCACTCACTCTCTGTGCATGTGGTTCTGTAGTTTTTTAACTTGATTTCAAGAGGGTTATAAAAATCCGAAAATGATGATGAAGTCAAGTGTCAAGTTGTCTTGAGTCGGTAGGAGTCGGATCGAAAGTCTGCAGGCATCTCCAATCTCCAGTCTCAAGTATGTGCATTGTATTAGTTTGATTGGTAAAAGTACGATAGAAACTAGAACCACTATTTCAACTTTTTACAACCATCATCATCTCATTTATCTGCTCATACATCTCTAGCTAATGTTTCATTTCAAGTTTCTCTCTCTCCCTCACATTTGTATCAGTCTCTTCAATCTTTTGAATCCAACATTGAGCATTGAGTTTTTTCAGAGTGTACCTAATATCTTACATGGGAAATGAACGACTGAAGCATGGAAGTAAAATGGTATGAAAATGAAAATGACTTTCCCCGTATTTAACCCTCTTAAATGTAGGAGAGAAACTGAAAAATATTACACTCACAAACAGTTGAACATAATGAGTATTAAGTATAGGTTTAAAGAGTTTGTTTATTTCTATCGTTATTAAATGTTCTATAATATTTTGTATTTTACTATTTTAAAAAACCTAACTTTCCCCCATTTTCAATATTATTCCATATTTTTTATGCAGATATCATGTTTCATGTTTGAATGGAATATTATAAAATATTTCATCATTTTAATGTAAATGAAGCATGAGGAAATTAAGTAGATGCCGATTGCCAATTAACAATTAACAAGGATATTATTTGGGCTTTGTATAATTTATTAACGAAATTCATAGGTTGTGGTTTCGAAAATAACAAATAACATGTCTTCATATTGGTTCTCTTTTCTCTACATGACCATTGAACATTAAAAATATTATACAGACAGATTGTGCCATAGCTGCATGAACTTTGATGGCACCTTCATTTTTTGCATTCTTCTTTTCGTTTTACAGAACATGAACAATTTCTATATAGCAGAACATTTTTTATATAATTATTTCATGAAAATACACGGTGTTTTCTATGTTTTGACTTTTGACTTGTTTCAAAAATAAATCAGTACTCCAAACTCCTAAGTATCTATCTATAGTTTCTATAAGTAAATAAGTAATACATTTTCTTCTACTGTTTTACTTTACTTCTACCTCGTTTCTCGTCTCTTAACGTCTAATTACTAATAACTAGTTAATGAGTAGCATGTCACACGATTTGAAGACCAGAAGCACATTTTTTTTCAAAGCTAAAAGAAACTCGAGTACATAGAGTCAAGCTATAGCGTTTATCTTTTTTAAACATGCATAATTTTGATTTTCAATAATTATTGAGCATTGGTTATTGCTTTAGAATGTATTTTAGGGAAAAGAAAAACACATAGCTTTAAAATTTAGTAAAGTCATCTGTCCAAAGTACAATATAAAATTTAAACCTACATGTATACATGAAATGCACTACAGAAAGAAAAATTCTACATTCTACAGTCTACATGTAGAACATGGAACAGCAGTGTTCACTGAGCTTTAAACAGGCAAGCACAGCAGAGGAAAGAGCAGACAAAAGTCTATACATGACACCCCGACAACGACGAGGAGGATGATGAAACTACCCATTTTTCTCTAATCATACTCATCTTTAATTTCCTGACTTGGAGTGTGTCATTATTATCTCTTCCTTCTCCTCCCTTTGAAAAACTCGTGTTCGCACCAATCTTTTCCTCTAAACTCTATACAGAATACAGAAAGTGTGTGGATGTGTTCTGGTACTTGTCACTAGCATATACACATATACATACAATGTTTTATATTTTGTATGTGCCTTGATCCTCGATGACAATATCAACTATATAATAATATAGTATATTGTGTCTAATAATAATATGTATTATAATATTTTGTTTTATAATAGAGCTCAAAATAATACCATGTACAATATAAATATAAATATGCATGCCTTCACAGTTGTAACATTATATAATATTGCTTCTTTTTATTCAATAATCAAACGACAAATCTATCATTCTCTCACTCACTCTTCTCCTTTCCTGCATGCATATAGGACAAATCCTCAACTTGACTTTAACGAAAATTTCTAGCTACTTGATATTTCCCTAACTTGGACAATATTTTCAGAAATTTTTGAGCCTTGAGCTATACATGATCTGCGACTGTGGCTTTTTTTTCTAAATATTTCTTTGTATATTATGTACTGTAATACATGATACGACATACGACTTCTGTTACTTATTATCTGTTACACATTATTACACATTATTTCACATGTTTTCTATTTTCCTTAATATTTTACGTATTTTATTTGAATATCAAGATTCTACTCAAAAGTTTCAAGCACAAATTCTTTCTAGAGATCTTGATTATTATTATAATTACTTTTGCTAAAACTGTAACAAAGGAACCGTATTTTAGTGAATAATGAATAACAATAATAATAATAATTATTATTATATTCTTATGTGTTCTACCTAACGGATTCATACACACACTTAATTTTTGTAATAACATCTCATATCTCATACAATTGAAACAACGGAAACAATGTGTGCGAAAACTGTAACAAGTAACAATAATAATGATAGTCGACTGAGATAGTACAACACCAATGATATTGTTACTAATACTATTACATCAAATATAATAAGAGTTATTGTAATGTAAAATAAATAATCTATAGCATAAAACGCACAATTTGAGCTACACAATAATATATATAATATGATACAGAGAATAATTAAGAAAAATACGTATTTTTTTTTACATATCTATCTATCTCGAATCTCGATAATCAATAACAATATTATTACATTTTTTTAATAAAATACTAACTGTATAATATTACATCGATATTGTTCTCGATTTTTTTAGCGTATTAGCACTCAGATTTTCAAGTTTTATATTATATATTTTTATTATGTATTATGATTCAAAGTAATTAAGTAAATAAGTAAATATTATTTTTCATATTTCTTATTTCGCTATCAGGAAAATGAACATACTGCGACAATCAAAACTCATCATATATATATACCATGTACGTAGTATACGTTATTATACTAAGAACACGCATATTATTTTTCTTAAAAAATAAAAGAATGCATATATATATATTATTTTATAGCATAATATATTATATCAATGCATATTTTGTAAGTGAATACTTGGTAAGAGAAGAAAAATAGATAATATTATATTACTATTTAGGCTACGGCTTTTTGTTTTAACTTTATAAGTCGATCTAAGGTGGATTGCTTTTCTATATTTCTTTCTTCTTCCATCTAAAAATAAAATAAAAACAGACACATAACCAAAAAAAATTAATTATATTGTGTTGCTCTCAGTTATTTTGAAATTATTGTTCATATTATATTGTTTGGTAGTGGGATATTGGAATTAAATTTACCTTATCAAGTGTGATTTTATAAACTTTACCATCGGTTCCAACATCAAAATGTGCAATACCATCATTCCAAACTTCATAAGACGACATGGCTTTTCTCCATTCCCATAATCTATACTGCCAGAATTTTAACATGGTCTGAAATTTAAAAAAGTCCATAATAATAATATAATATATAATATTACTTATTAATTTAGAAACTTGAAAAAATTCTTTTGTAATAAATTATAACAATGCTTTTAATCACACTAATAAATTAATTGAATTCTATTGAATGGTTTATTATTTACTATGCATCAACACATAATATTGCTATTGCAGTCATATTTTGAGTTTACTGTATTATTTTTTTTTTAAAAATGGTTTCTCATACCCTCAAGCCTGAAATTCCCTTGATTCGCCATCTGACAGTGATTCTTCCTTCATTAGGTACTTGATGCATACTTATAAGTTCTAAAGTTACGTAAGCATATTTTAAATGTCCATAAACTCGGATGTATGATAGCTGCCTTACGAGTGGCCCTAGTCCACTGCAAAATAAATAAATAAATAATTGTATGTTATTAAAATTATTTTGTTTAAATAGTTAATGTACCTATTTATTTGTATAGCGTATAGGATTATTTAGGTTTGGTATAAAATTACAAATTCCAAAAAAAAAAACAACCGGTAACTTACTTGAAGACTTTACCACGTATATTATCAACAATCAATACATCTCTACTATAGATTGAATAGTCCAGAGATTGAGTAAATAGTTTTGGTAGCTGGAACAGTCGAACAAAACAAACAATGTTATAATGAAAATAAAAAAAGATTTAATTTACTAAAACAACAAGATTACTTAACAATTCAAAAATGGTGAATTGTGTAAACTTTAGATTACAAAATTCAAAACATGTCACAAAATTATAACTTATAACTAACCGTTTTTTGAATGATGTCATA
>JABASP010003219.1:0-15136 GCA_019776565.1 Sminthurinus signatus | reverse complement strand
GCAAGTATTTTTAAAAAATAAATAAAAAATAATTTTAACATGTAAGAGATGCTGTGCGAGAAATCGGCGCGTCGATTTTCTCAGCTTGAAACTTGCTGCTCAGTCATCCCTTTTCCTAAAGTATGATCCAGATATGTAGATAGTAGAAAGTCTATGCACTGTGTTCTCCGTTCATTAGAAATATTATGGTAATAGTTCTAGATGACTGTACATTGTACACTGTACTTTGTTCATATTATAAAACTAATACATTTTATAGGAAGAAAACTCCGGCTACTTTTATATACAAGAATATATAAAGTATAAAGTATACAGTGTATTTTCTATACCACTTTCATTCCATTCTGTACATAGTTTTTCTAGTACAAAAGGCGAGAGAGGCACAGACTACAAACTACAAATACAAACTACAAACTACAGACTGTTGGACAGACAGAGGCAAAACCAGAAACAGAAACAGAGACGGAGAACGCGTATGCACCGACCTTAATTCATTTACAGATAAAACTCAGTCAGCTTGCTTGCTGCTTGCTCCTTGCTGCCTGCTCCCCTCCTTTTGTTATGCTATACCAAATCGATAAACGCACACACATACATTGTACTCTGTACAGTTGCTCACTCATTCACTCACTCACTATTTCAGTCACATACAAAGCTATATATATATGTGTGCATAATAATAATAGTAGTAATAATAATAATAATATTCCATAGACATGCAGAAAGAGGAAAGAAAAAAGAGTGGTTATGTATTCCTATTTGTATTTGGATTCCGAGTTGTAGTAATATTATTCCTAGTCCTATTCGTACTCGTATTGGTACACGTAGTAATCTAACACAATGCAATGCAAGAGTTCTCGTAATATCCAGTCATTACTCACACTCTGACGGGAATAATTTGGTGTTCCACGCAGGTACGTACAACCAACAACCTACAACATACAGCAAAGTGTATGTGTATGTGTACACACTTTTATGAGGGATAAAGTATATCCATATCCATGTCAATATCCATGTATGCTAGATGCTAGATGCTATGTATTGCACTTCTCCTTTCCTTGACTGGGAAGTTTTATGCTTAGAAAAATCCTAATGTGGAGTCAGCTCGCATGTACTAATGTATAAACGTATTTCTATGTATGGTGTATCCACAGTTGTCTCCTGGTCTATCCACAATCCACATAGAAGGAAACAATAAAGTGAAAGATATGGAAGGAAAAGTAGAGTAAGAGTAAAGAGTAAAAGTTGAGCAGTGTACATTGGAAGTCCATGAGAGATACTCAGTGTAATACTCTCTATCTCAAATTCCTCCATGATAAAACTTAATATGCATGCGTCGTAAATAGTTTGAGCCAAAATCGGGATTGGAATTGGAATTCAAATCCAAGTTTTAGTTGGAATTGGAATTATAGAAAAAAGAGGCTCTATTTACATAGTTTTCCACAGAACACAGGACGCCGTAATTCTTGTGAAGAAATTGTCCTATTTCTGTACACGTTGCAAATATTGATCATGAACATGTGAAAATAATGGTATTTAATTGTATTGGATTGTCTAATAATACGAGACTCATGTGTGTATAATGTACAATGTACAAAGTACACAACTCAAGACTCAAGACTCAAGACTCAAGGCTCAAGTCAAGAAAGAATCCGTAATCCGCTACCGACTGTTCATGTATAATATTTATGTATTTTCACTCAATTTTCTTCCTTTAATTGAAGAACGATAGAGAGTTGATTGAAATGGGAAAGAAAGTCATGTAAAGTGAAATAAAAATGAGAGAAAGTTCCACCGATGTGAAATGAATATGGATATGGATTTTTACTTGATTGGAAATATAGTGAATATTTTAATGTAGTTTATTATGCATCGGATATTGGGATATGCCTATAACATGATGGTATATGAAGTACTATACACTATACACAGTAGAAAATTACACATGGACTGTATATAAAAAGTACACTGACTTTTCCCCATTCTCATTCCGTTCTCAACTTCTTTACAGGAAAAGAAAGAAAATTCCTTCAAATCCTCATCTGAATGGAACTGGAATGGCTGGAATGGTCGAGTGTGTGTAGTGTGTGTAGTACATGTATGACAAATATTTTCCATTTCGTTCTTCCACTAAACTAAACTAAACTAAACTTGGACAGGACATGAAGAAAAGAAAAAGAAAAGGAGTCTCACTCGCACTCATACTCATACTCATGTGCACATGACATGACATGATACACAAATATAAAGATTTTTATCTTTTCTCAGGGTGTGGACAGTCGTAAGTTTTATAGCCTCCCCATTTTATACCATTTAGTCCACTGACTTTTTCTTGTGACTTGTGACTTGTGAGTTTACTGTTCAATATGAATGAGTTCACTCACTCACGTCTTTCAAGCTTTGAGCTTTAAGCTTTGAGCTTTGAGACTGGAATGAAAAAATACTACATGAAAATAAAACCAATACAAATATAAAATCAAAACCCGGAAGTCTGTGCTTGTGCGTGCTCATGCCTGATTCCAACTAAAATCAAGTCAATTTGCCTACTTGCCTTGGTGTTCATGTGTGAGAAAACACCCAAGTCTTCTTGACAACAGCACTACAGCACTACAACTGTAGTGGACATTTGACATCCTCTAGAAAAATCAGGTGTGTTTGTCCAGTCAACTTTATTATGATTCCAATTTGTCCATCATCCATAAATTTTGAATGTATCAAGGCTTGTTAAAGATTTGCATGTACAATGTAAAAAATAGTAGTACATATTTACACACCAGTTGAGACTCACTCAAAGCTCGAAAATTTAAAAAGAAACAAGTCACAACCTCTAGTATACAGTAAATAATACAGTCTCCACTCTAGAGTCTCGAGTTGAGAACAAAACAAACAAGTGGTGTATTGACTTTTCTACAGTCTGGATTCTTTCTTTCTTTCTTTCTGTGTTTCTGGCTCTAGACTCTGTACTAAGCATTTGTATTTTCATTCATCCTACCTAAAGCTACTGTATTGGGATGTACTATGTACTATGCTATGCATTTTTCTTTTGTACTTGTTCTTTGAACACATATTTATATTTGTACTGTGCATCCACGCTCATAATGTATTCAACATATGTTATACAAATAATATAGAAACTAAACTATATTAAAGTAATAATAGTATCTGTATTTGGTTGGAATAAAAGAGCTAGATAGATAGTATCTGAACTATGACATTTAACTTGACTTTCCTTTCAAATACTTTCAAATACATCACATGCATTTCCATTACAGTACAGCATTGTACATTGCACATTGTAGAGCTCTTTACATTGTGTAATATAATATGAAACAAGGAGGAAAGGAGAAAGTATGAAGAAGAAGAAGAATGATGGAAAAGTATTGTACAAAGTATGCTTCTATCTACTACACCTGAACAAACTAGAGTGGAATATTTCTCTCTGATATGGAATATGGAATATGGAGTTTGGTATGTGGAATTTGGAAATTGGAATGAAGAATGAAAAAGGAGGATGGAAAATGGAGTATTTAGAACAGAATATGTCCTATAATATCCTTTTGAAAAAGATGAAATGAGGGAATAAATCTACATCTTGCTCATCTCGATATTATTATGTATTATGTATTCTGAAGCTTCCTATTTATTACATCATGTTCTCTCATCTTCTCCCATCTTCTATGTTCTATCTACCTTCTCAATTTACTCGCCTATTATTTTGAGTGCAGTCGTCTGGCGTATTCAGCTCAACTCCTTTACTCTTTACTCTAGTTTCCTCTAGCCCAGTATGGCAGAAAGGAGTATTTATGTGTAGTTGAGGAATGTGTAATACAATATAATGCAATACAAAATGCAATGCCATAAACGTAAAAGGATAAGATGGGAAAAGTGGGAGAAAGAAATAGAGAGAGAGCGAGAAATAACATGAGAATCTCTTTCTCCATTTCCATCTCCTTTTTGCCTCTCCTGAATTATTCACAGATGGAAAGTAGTATGCATTTTGTATGAAAGTGAAAAAGGGGAAATTCTCAAAGTCTCAAAGTTTGGGTTCTACATTCTACATTCTATATTCTACATTCGAGAGTCTACAGTCTAGACCCGTCAACCAACAACCAACCAACACCGGCACACGCACCATAATAGTAAAACGTACAACTAAACTAGAACATGGTATAGGAAAATGGGAATACACTTCACTCCAGTCCACTCTACTCCACTCCAGTCAAGTCAAGTCAAGTCTAGTCAAGTCAACTTAACTCAATTGAAGACAGAGAGAAAGAGAGTGAGAGTGAGAGAGAGAAATAGGGAAATGTATAAAAAGGGGGAAAGAAGAGATGGAACAAGTCAAGAACAAGAAATAGTTGGATATTTTTTAGACTTACCAGATGTGTAATGCACCATGCACCATGTAGAATGTGGGATGTGGGATGTGGGATGGCTGCAGACTATTGAATCGTACTGGATTGGATTGGATTGGAGATGCTGGGATGCTGGGATGCTGAACGGGGCGGTTTGAGACTAGCTGAATCCACATCCTTCCACAGCAAAGAGAACGGAGACGGAGAGAGAAAAAATGATGAGTTTTTTTTCCTCTTCTTTCTTTCTTTCCTATCCAAAAGTTTTCGGTTTCAGACAGATCGAGTCCTCTACTTTATTTTTTCCTTTTTTCCGTAGGCTTTCAGCTTGAGCTTGAGTTTGAGTTTAGTCAATATCTGGATTTTATATGTGTGTTTTAGTTTTGGGCTCTTTTTTTTGTTCCTTTGGCTTTTATTATATCTACTTTTAGGACTTTATATACTTTTCATAGTTTGAGTTCACCTCCCAACTCAACCAACTTGCTTGGAAGCTTGGAAACTTGGAAGAAGAATAAGAGAATGAAGTGAAAGAGGGGAAAGGGGCAACAACTTTTCTTTCTGTATATCAAGTAAAGGAAGAAAATTACTTAAAGATGGAAAGACGTTCAAAGTTTTTGGATACAGCTACAGATTCAGAAACGGGTTACAGTTTACAGTTGCCGTATTAAAGATAGACTTTTCTTTTTCTTCCTCTTCCTTCCCTTTGCACACCAGATCTAGATCCAGATCCAGATCCAGAGCCAGGTCTAGTTTTACTTTCAGCTCACTGAGAAGAAATTAAAGTGGATGATAAAAGAGAAAAGGAGGGATACAGTATAGTGAAAAGTAAATAATAGTCGTAGTAGTAACGGGCTTGATATGCAGCTCCTCTTTCTCCACTCTTCTCTTATTCTTCTTCCTCTTCTTTTGCTACTTCTTTTGGTGCTATTCCTAATCCTTTTCCCAAAAGTTTCCTCGTTCACTCCAACTTGTAATTTTACGAGACTGAGAATGAGACTGGAACTTGGACTCGGTCGTCTGCATCATTGCATTTTTTATGCGTCCATGACAAAAACAAAGTGTCTTTTCTCTCTCTTTTTTTCTCCTGTACAGTATAATCTTCAGCTTCCTTCTATGCAGTTGTAAATTTACTTAAAAACTTTACTTAAACTTTGACTCCGAAAAAAATATAGCAAACTTGGATCTTTTTTTTTTTTAAAAACTGTGAAAATATTAAAACTTTTTAATAAACTCGTTAAATATTTTGTACTTGATTGGAAAATTAAATTTAAACAACTTTTGAATTGTGGTGGTGATGATGAGAAGGACAGTGACAAAGAAGACGATGGTGATTGTGGATGACTGTAGATTGTAGATGAATGTGGATGAGGATGACGATGACGATGAATGGTGTTGACTTGTTCTCCTTCTGGTGTCTGGGCGGTGAATATTATTTGTGCTCTAGATCCCTGAGCCGGAGCTGGAGCTGGAGCTGGAGTTGGAATCGGAGTCGGAGTTGGAGTTGGTGGTGGTGGTGGAACTGTGTGTGTGTGAAGTTGATGAGACAGAAGCAGAAGCAGAGACAGAGACAGAGACACCAGCCATCCAGCCAAGCCCGACTCAAATACAGAATGAGAGAGAGAGAGAGAGAGAGAGATGAAAACCCACGAGAGAGATTTTATCGTGTGGAGTCGTTGGACGTGAGTGCCAGGACTTGGCCAGGTGACTGGTATTTTAGGTGAATGTTGAATGGTGAGGTGTACTCAAAGGGTAGTACAAGTTGTATCATGTCCACAGTCGGAGCAATCTTACAACCACCGGCTCCGGCTCCGGCTACTCCCGACAATTCCCATACCATAAATGTAACATTCATTCCCCTCTCTTATACAGACTAAAAGCATAGAGCTTTGTGTATTTTAAACCAAGTCTCTAGTCTCTAATTTACGGTATTTCATTCCCAGTTTCCACTACTGCCAACCGAACACCGAACACCGAACCCAGCAACCGAACATCGCCTCTCTCTCTCTTTCTTTTTGTATCTCCCCCGTTCTCCTCTCTCTCTCTCTCTCTCCCCTTTCTGGTCATCGATCCATCCGATCCATCCAAAAGTGTATGACGCTCTGATACTCCGCATAGCGCAAGCGTTTGTACCATTTTCCCTGTTCCCTCTCTCTCTTTCTCTCTCTTGTGCTTGTGCTTGTCTCTCTGCCTTTTTAGAAATATTATCACAATTCACAATATATATAAACATGTATGCACAATCCATGTAGCTATAAGCTTCGCAGTCTCCAGTCCTCTCCGATTTTATAATATAATATTATATATATATAATTTAGAGATCCCAGGATCTCGCATCCGCCAACAGAATCTCCATCTATATCATGTATCATATATCTACTATCCATGTCCTTCGATCCTTCGAAACCCGGGAATTCTATATGTACAACTCTGTGAAAAGTTGAACGTTGAGCCTGGAACGTATTAGATTCTATTTTGTCATGGTCTATCTATGACATGAGAATACGAATGAGCACAGAATACAGATGTATAGAAATAGATATAGTTATAGATTCTGGATTCTAGATTCTAGAGATTTCTTCCGGGCTGTAGATTTTACATTCCCTCTATATATTTTTTTATTAAATTATATTGTGTGCAGGTCTAGTTAGATAAATAAAGAGAGTGAGGGAGCGAAAGAGAGAGAGAGACTGGAGAGACTGGAGAGAATGGAGAGAATATAAAGATGAGAATAGAATAGAGTTGGACGTCCGTTGAAGATATGGGAGGAAGGTGGAAGTGGTTAAAGTAAAGAAAGGACGTAGTTAGTCTTCTTCTTCTTCTTCGTCTTCTTGTTCTTGTTCTTCTCAACACACACAATGCACAATGCCTTTCAAAAGACAGAGAGTCAGAGGGACAGAAAGACAGGAGAACAGGGGAAAAGAAAAAGAAAGAATTGGAAAGGAATGAGAAAGAGAAAAGAGAGAGAGAGAGAATAGACGAGGAAGAAAGAAAAAGAGGATTCTTCGTTTTGGTCTTTAGAAAAGTTTCCATAACACAAATTGCATGCGTTTTTGAGCTCAACTGAACTCGGTTCAGCTCAACTCAACTCAATTCAACTCAACTTGATGTTCATGTGCAAAAAAAAGTGAGGACAAAGACCATCTAAAGCAGACGAGATCTGTGATTAGGTCACCTCATCAACGCGCTCCTGCCTCTTCCTCCTTCTCCGTCTTTGTGTTCTTGTCCTCTCTTATTTCAGAGAGGGTCTCTGAATGCCCATTCTTGGATGACGACAATGAAAACGAAAACGAAAATGAAAACGAAAACGGAAACGACAATGACAATGGCAAATGACAACAACAAGGACAGCGAAAACAAGAAGTAAAAGAAAAAGAAAAAGAAAACCAAGACGAGGAGAACAAAGACAAAGACAACTGAACACGGACGTGGAGAATTCAACCAAGCCAAGCAACAACTTTCCACATTCTACAGTCTACAGTCTACACATACTCCTTTTCCCTTTTCTCATTTCGTTCTCCTTTGGTCTTCTCCTTCTCCTCTTTTTCTTCCTATTACATTACAACTGTACACCGTACAACGTACACCCAGAGTACTTTTCCCTTTTTCTATTCTTTCTTCTGAGCTGTAATTTTCTCCCTTCCCTTCCACACGTTAAATATCCACTCCCAGGTCTCCCTCTCTCCCTCTCTCTCAGGCTTCTCATTTCATTTCTTTTCTTGTTCGTGGATCTTTTAATGTACTCATTGTCTCGCATCGTAATTAACTCGACACGGTGGAACGAGGAACATTAAGTAGGATGCAACCTCAAGTCTAGATTCTATAGAGTCTAGAATCTAGAGTCTCAAGTCTCAAGTCATTCCCTTCCATTCTTTATCCTTGTCCAACCAAACTAAACTAAACTTTGTACACTTTCTCTCCCTCTTGGTTCTTTTGTCCTCTGTACGATAACAATACACACTCCCACACAGTCTCACACCTTCCAGGCTCTATTTATTTGTCCTGTGTGCTTGTGTGTTGTGATGAAGAAGCATAGAGGAGATGTCTAGATTTCTAGATGAATTTGATCCCAGGGCGATATGTACACACATACTGATTTTATTCCATTTTTCTTCTTGTTTGACATTTTACATACAGTCCATGTATTGCATATTATTCTGAATAATATTATGTTGTTATATCATGTACAGTATTCGTCATTCTGTCAAGTAAATTTAAGAACCGATTTTATTTCATGTAATATTATCCTTTCGGCACACTCTCCGTCCTCTGTCTTCTATACTAAAAGTATACTTGTATACTTTGTAGAATACTTTACATATTGATTTTAGATACACAAAACACAAAACAATGAACAAGGTTCAGACTATCCGTCCTGTTCAAGTCACACATCCAGTTAGATAATCCTCCCTTCCCTGGGAAACAACAACTAGTGTAGATATGTACATGCGAATAATAAGAGTACTGTTGCTCCTTCTTTTTCCATATTCCATATTCCATATTTTGTAGCTTGTATGTTGTTGCTAAAGGTACATATTTATCTTTGTATAGCAAGTCCACACTTTTAATATGCACATGACAAAATACTAAATACAGGAGAAGAACAAAGAAAGGGAGTCTGAAATACATGTACGTATTATATATTGTAAATTGTACATGGAGTGAGCATTGAGCATTATGCATCAACAGTATTTGTACTTTTACATTGCGAGCACATGATTCATACTTTATACTCTCCGATATTCATTCTCCCCCATATTATCAAAATAAAAATCAAAATGTGTGTATGTGTGTGTATGTGTAAATGTGCTCCTGTTTCTTTTGCATTGGGAATTTTGCATAGTGCTTATTACAAAAGTAATATGTAGAGTACATATTTAAAATTCAGCCTCAAAAGTAATAATGACTAGTATTTTTGCATGCTTTGAGAAGATTTTAGAATTTCTCTCTTTTTTCTAATTAATTTTTTGGGTGATGAAATTAATAATACAAGTACAAAATACAAAACAAAAGAACTATACAAATAATAATAATAATAATACTTGTCTGAAGCAAAGAATAAAAATGATCTTTTTTTTTAATTCTTCTTTTATTTTTTGTTTTTCTCCTCTTGTTGACTGTTCACTGCTCACTGCTCAGTGTTCAGTGTTCAGTGTTCCCCTCTGATGAATTTTAAAAGTAAAGTAAGTATGAACTTTTTAATTGCCCTTTGAATCCTTTGAAAATTCAGTGGAGCGTAAATTTCCGTGCATAATACACAAATATTTTACAAAGTTTAACAGTTCTAAAGCATACACAAATACATACATAAATATTGTACATATCCAATGTGCAACGTCTCATGTTAAAATGTGTAATTAGTAGAACCATTAAAAGCTGGTGGTATCTATAGAAAAGATAAAAGCCTGTACTTTGTGCTTGGTTGTTTCCGCAACTAACTGAAACTGAACCCGAAAGCCAAAGCAAAAACGAAAACGAAAACTAGCAGCGGTGAATCTTTTGAAATTCAATTTTAAATTACAAAATTGAGGCAGAAGCCTTTTAAAGTTCAAGTTTGAACCGAGAGCAAAGCCGAGACCGAGGCCAAAACCGAAACTGAAACGGAGCAAAGATAAGCAAAAGGAAAGCGAAATAAAATGAAAAATTTTGAATTTGAATTTGAATTTAATTTTGATGCTGTTGATGATTCTAATTGCAAAATGTTTGTATGCTCCTTCTCATCCGAAGGACGGGATATTCATCTCTAAACGCTTTTTAATGAGCTGATGAACTTTCCATCAAAGGAGATCCCGAGAAAAAGAAAGAAACTAGAGACGCAGAGAACGGAGAAAACATATAAAAGGTAAAGTGTAAAGAGTAAAGAGTAAAGGTACACGAGTCATCAAGGTTGTTGCTCTCTTCATATTAAATTACTGGAAAATGCACAAGTGTATACACGTTACACAATTACTAACAAGTCTGTGTATGCTTCATCTTGTATGATTTGTACCTTGTACCTTGTACATTGTACACACATGCCCTTTCATTTTAACTACCAAACTGTTGTTTTACCGTCTTTTGTTTTGTTTTTCTGCATTGTGTTGTTTTTGGTTGTTTGGTTCTTTTGCTTGTTGCTATTCTGCACCGTGTTTAGTGTTTACGTATGCTTAACAGTTTCGGGGAAAACCTGGAGTAAACTCGTAATTTTATGCTGTTGCTCATTCTTCATTCCTCAATCCTCACATTTTCCATTACTTTGACTCTGTTCACAGTTCACAGATATATTACACAGTACAAATATGTGTGTGCATTGTACATTGTACAGAACACAAAACACAAATAGTATAGAAATCCTAATCGACAGAATCAGAAGGAAATCCGATACTCTTAAATCCGAATTCCGAATTTTGTCAAGTAAAACAAAACAACGAAGAGGAGATGAAAACTTGTGCTGTACACTGTACACTGTACAATGTTCACTTTTCGCAATGAAAGAGAACGTGTATAGTTTATAGTGAGTACCAAAACATTTGTGTATCATGTACAATTGTGTACACAGATTGTAGATTCTGGAGAGAGTATTTTCCTTGACGTACGTACAGAAACGAAACAGACTCTAATTGAAACCCGACACTCTTATTATTTCGGGGGCTTGAATTTATCTACCTGCTCAATTTGTACCTTGTACCTTGTACATGGACGAATGTTTCCAGTTTATATACATGATATCTTTTACTTTTCTAAACAAGCTTCTCCATTCTCGATTCTCCGTTCTCCATCCTGAGGAAGAAGAATCTGCTTGATAATGAGGTGTATTGTACAACTATCAACTGTCAACAGTCAACAGTTAACTGACACAGCTATATACATTCTTCTTCAAGACACAAGACACCAGGCATCCCATCTTTTTCTCTACTTTTTAACTCACTTCCTTTAATATCTTGAGGGGTGAAAGACGAAACTGCAAACAAGTAAAGAGTTCGTGTATTATATCACATAGAAAATGGAGTATGGAGACAATGGACCAATTTATTATTTTTATTTTGAATATTATTATTATCAAGAGCTGAATCGAAAGTAAACCCAGGAGAAGAAAAGCAACTACCTTAAAAATACTAAAGAAAACTGTATTGTATAAAAAGTTTGTTCATATAGCTTAAAATTTTAACTAGAGACAATTTTATAATTTATATTATGGTCGTTATATAATATCAAATTGAGAATTATTGATCCCGCAATGAAAGCCAACACATGGCGAAATCTCATTTAAAATGAGAGTACACACTACACACTGTAATAATAACCGCATTTTGTATAATCATGATCTATTTCTGTGGAAAAATTCTCTGCACATTCTATAGTCTAGGAAAATGAATATTTATATGTCTGTACTCTGTACATTTTTGGGAAACTTTTTACAAACAAACCACTTGGCTTTGACTTTGGCTTTAGAGCATGTTTGATCATATCTATTAAATAGATATAATGCAACACTGTGGAATTTAAATGTAATTTTGTATTATACATATAAAATGTACAGATGATGAGAAGATTTTCCAAGTAAAATGTATTCACAGAGCCCGAGTACATTTAGAGAGAGAACAACAGAAACAAATGAGGAGAGAATGAAAAACAAGAGAGAGAGAGAGGGAGAGTGGTCCAAATTCGGAATATGTAGATTGTAGATTCTACATTGTGGATTTTAGGGAGAAAAGAGAAATAGGATTGTTAATGGTGTTCAAAGCGTTTCAACCGCACCAGAGAATAAATTTTGGACGAGTTAAATTAACTTTAAGTGCATGGCAATGTAGCCATTAATTTAGACCGACAAAATCGATTCTATTCCGGCAAAAGCCACCATAGACCATATTCCACATCTACATAGCATCTAAAATGTAGCTAAAATTATTCTATCTGCCATCCTCTGTTCTGTTCTGTTCTGTTCTGTTAAAGTTACACGCTTAATGCTCAATGCTCATTGCCCATGCAACCCCAAATAACAAATAACAAATAGATACATGTATAATACGTAATATGTGTTTTATCTTTCACGTTCTCCTTCTATTTCTTGTTTGTTGGCTGTTGGCACAACAAAAATATGTCTACAGTCCACATAGATAGTATTTTATACCACAGAATATTCTACATTAGATTACATGAAAAATGTACATATTTTTACATGTAGGCTTTCACTACTCGAGTTCCTCTTTCTCCCGCTTTCGTTTGCCAAGAAATTGAATCTTGTTCACTGTTCATTGTGTTCCCCATTCTTTAAAAAATTTAAATGCACCCTCCACTAAAACTAAAAAAACTGGATAAAACATAAAACCAACACTCCACTTGAAAATAAAAGTATACTCATTATTAATTATTAGTTATTAGTAAACTCGGATTCCTTCACAGCAAAACTTCATGATTAATTACTATATCTTTTACTCAAAGATTAAACATGTTATCAAGACAAAGAAGATGCTCATCAATCTTTCGTTCTTGATTTTATTTTACTTTTTCTTTTAAAAGTTAATAGATAAAAATAAAAATGTCACAAGAATTTAGGAGGAAATATGGAAAATCTAAATATTAATTGAAAGAAAAAAACTCCCACATGAATGCTTTATGTACTGAGACTTTAATATCCACAACTTAATTCAATCACTCAAATTAAATTAAAGTTCATCCCTTTTCTGTCTAAAATGCGGTTTATCTCCCACTCATTTTTTCTTATTATAAAATATGTTTCATCATCCTTTTAAGTTTTAACCGCTTAATTTTTTACATGTGTACTTTATCTATTTTGATTTTTAATGCATGGATAATGGAAAAGATTTTAATTTAATTATGTTCTTATTCTTTTTAGAAAGTTTCAGGTAATCCGTTATACAATCTTGTTTTAGCTTTACTAAAGACCTCAATTTATAATTTACTATTTTTTGAACCCTTTTGTACACAATAAAAATAAAAATTGAAGAAGCTTTTGCGTAGGTTTTAATGAATATAATTTTACACACATGGGCGTGTTGGGTGTTGATAATTGATAAACAAGGAGTGAAGGTTTTCAAAGGAACTGTTAGTTGTAAATAGATTCAATCAATATCTTGGACTTTGGATTTTGGGATTTGAAATTGGAAGTGATTGCATCATTTTACGATTTATTATATTAAAGTTTATTTTTATCTTAAATAATTATTATAGATGTTTGCAGTTTGTAATTTTCTGTTTTCCATTCCATAACTTGCACTTTTGTTTTAAAAAATAGAGTGCCGTAGATTGGAGATACTTGTAGTGTGTATAGTAAATGAAAGTTTTCACTTTTCAGTTGTGAGGGTGTCGGATGAAACTGGGAGTGGGGAGAGAGTTTTAAGCGTGTGTGTTTGATCACTGATCAAAGGGAAGAGAGAGGACGATGACTTTTCCTCATGTAATCACCAAATTAAATTCAAATTACGACATGTGATAATAAGTTTGAAAAGTTGAAGGGTGTATGTAACTAGAAACTATAGGAATAGACCAAACAGAAGAGCAGAAAACTCTCTATCCTCTATACTCTAGCCTATAAGATCTAAACTCTACAGCAGAAATAAAATTAGTTGGTGAGCTGACTCATTGAAATTGGAGAAAAACTTTGAGCCTTCTTCATGATCAAGTTTCCTTGAGTCTATCAAAAACTTGGTCAATCATTTTGAATCCAGAATTTGACTTTGAAATGAATAGAGTTCATGGCATGTGTGGCATGTGGAATCTGGAATTTGAGCACTATGAAGACAATGAATACTCATATAATCATACAAGTTCAACGTGTAGAAACTAGAAAATGGGTCGCTCATGTTCAATGTTCATGTGGACTTATACTTATATGAACATTGAACATCCTCTCATTTCATCTCACATCATCTCATCTTAGCTCATCAGTTCACTTCATCTTAGTTAAATTAAACAAAATTAACAAACTTGAGGCAACTGCTATTACTATTACGTTTACTTTCACTAGTACTTTTACTTTTGTAATAAACAACTCTATTCAAAATTCAAAACTTTCCAACTTTATCCTGATACCGGGAACCGGGAACTGGGAATGGGGAACGGGAATGAAACCCCGTTTCCAAGGAATGGAGAAACTTGTCAAAGCTAATTGAATCCCTATTTTAAAGTTCCAGTGTGAAACTCACAAGTCAGTGACGTGTGGAGTGTGTAGTTTGAAGATTGAAGCTTGGAGATTAAACTACCTTTAAACTTTTGTATGCGAATAATAATATGAATACTTCACATGATAGGAGATTGAAGCTTGATGTTTTTCATGTTTCATGCCGTGTGCTCTTTTGTTTGTGTTTTGCTACTTTTATTTATTTTTACATTTATTTTTATTTTTTAGCTTAAAGTTATCGAAAAAATAAATAAATAAACAAATAAAATTACATAAAACAGATCATATTATTATGTGTGTCTTATAATAAAATAAAATTGAACACATACGCCACCTGACGTGAAATTTAAATGTACATTTACCACCTTTCTGTAATACACCATGTGATGAAACTAACGCCACATTGAAAATTGAACCACCGGAAACCCGTGGCTGGTTCTTCATTCTTCATATTTGTGTGGCTGTGACACGCTCAAAGGTGATTTTTTCCCAGCGTTATCAGTGTCATCCACACATTTAATAAAATTAAAAATCCTCACTTCGTGACGATTTCATATCGCCCTGAAAGCAAAAATGCTTTAGGCTCCGGAAGCGAAGCTGATTATAAAAATTCAAGTTGTGTCTGTCCGTGGTCATACAACTGCCGTCTACGTCCAAAAAGTTCTGA
>JABASP010003218.1:0-15137 GCA_019776565.1 Sminthurinus signatus | reverse complement strand
TAATACTTTATAATGTTATATATTTTATTTATATTATTATGTATAACGATGTAGGTAAAGGCTTCGCTATGAGGTTCGTACAAACTGGCTTAGGTTATGCGATTATATGTACGAAATGTAATCTGCATATCACAATGTTTATAAGGTTCTGAGACTTTTTTTTTGTCACTTTCAAAAATTTTTTTTTCGTAGAAAATCATCTTGATGTAGAAAATAATTATGGCTACATGATTATTTATGTACTTGCTCATTTACATAAAGTAGCTTAGCATGCATCTTATCATATATTACGAACATTGATAGGGTTTTAATAAGAAAACTCGTATGTAACAAGCATAATATAATATCTTTTCAGTGAATTCTTTTAGCTGTTGATAACATTTTTCTCTTTGTAAATATGTATAAATGTGACTTAAATAAGATTTTCGTCACATGTTTAACATATTATTTATAATGACTGTTTTCTCTAGATATATATATATATATATATATATAGCATCCTTCAGTAATATAAATATGTATCATTTAACACGTAGGTTGAGTAGTTAAAAGTATGAGTAAGGTGTAGATTATTTTAAGAAAAGTAAAAGTTAATAGATATAAATTCATCTCTCAGCTTACATCGGGTTTTAGTAACACTAGTTGTTTCAAAATAAACAACAATGTATTGTAGAGTAGATTATACTAAAACATTTCGATAAAATAATATATCATGGTAAATAATAAAATGTTTTGATATATTCATACAAATTCCGTACTGGTTTTCTTCTCTCTTTTTTCTCTGCCTTTCTTACAATCTGAAGAGAAATCTTTTTGTTTTGTTTCGCCCCTTGAAACTTCGATCCGTACTTATGAACTCACTTGATGTTTTTCAATTTTCAATATAAGTATTTATGACGTATTAATGCACAAATGTATTTATATCTAATATCTAAAAGTTTTAGTAATAACAAATAGCAAGGGAAAAGCAAGTTTTTGTTCCTTAATGCCATTTACAATTGGTGTGTATATAGTATCATTTATATGCATACAATTCAAGTTAATATTAATATTATGTACAATGTACAGTGATAATAAATAATACAATACAATACAAAACTTAGGTAAATTTCATATTCACATTGCTGAAATCATAAGTACACTTTGTGCAATGAAGGGCAATGAGGCAACTGTCTGGTTTTTTGGGATACAAGGTTTATTATTTTTAGGCAATTATTATTATTATTGTGAAATTTTCCCTAATTTTTTTTTTTATCTTTTGAGTAAATTCATAACTTGTTATGAATTGTACATGTATAAATCTTATACATTATATGTACATACGGATTGTTTAATATTTTATATGGCATTTTTATCATCTTCTCTTTGATTTATTTTATTTTTCTTCATCATGTTTGATTCGTAGTGAGAATTTATTGTACACATAATAATATAGTAATATACAAAAGTAGCTCTTGGTAATATATTTTTCATGTTCTAAGCTTTTCTTGTGAGTACATTACAAAACTATAGGGTAGATTATATTATTATGTTTAAATTATGTGAACTATATTTATGTATTATTTCGGGTTTTAAGCACTTTTTTTAGACCTACATGTTTTAAATATGTACACGTACATCAGTGTACTTTAACTAACTTTTACTTAAGTAGGTGCGTATAAGTGATTATATAGTACGTTTTAGTGCTTACTGTTCAATTCAAAACTTTTGCAATTCGAAAGTATAGATTTTGTTTTGTTTTTCGTTGCAAGTTTTAATTCTCTCGTAATGATCGCCTGTGCTGTATTATTTTTTTTTGTCTCTTTTTAATCCGCATCACTATGTGTAGTTTGTGCTACGTAATATTATGGACTCATGATTAGTAGGCACAAGCTATACTATATGTAGATTATAAATATTATTTTTTATAATAATTATAGGAGAGATTCTTGAGAAGAACTAATGTATTATAGTCATATTATTGCTGTGTGTTAATTATTTATGTACATGATATGAATTATAATATATTTATCTATACATATACACTTCTGCATTTATATTTGCGTGTAATTTGAGTCACTTATACAGTAATAATAATATATTTTATACTAATAATACACAATGCGTTAAAATATTTTATATTATTTACAGGTATAATATATCATATATCATAGATATATGCATGAATATATTATAGATTACTTATAGTATTATATCATGATATAAAATTTGAAATATATGAGGCTGGGAATGTGACCAAGTATCACATAATAATAATCTAATAGGTAATCGCTTGTAAGGAAGCTTACACAAGGTACGCATAGTCCTAAAGGTAGTAGTATAATTATTAATAGTAAATGGTTATTTATATAATAGTATAGTAAGACAGTTTAATATGGTCAGTGTACAGATTAAGTGTAACTCTATCATCTCGTAAGGAAGGTTTGGCATTGGTATAATAGTAGCATTTCATTATTATTTTTTTTATGTTAGAACATTAAAAAAAGTGATGTAAATGCGCTTTTCCTATGACAAAAAAATCATAAACTATCTACAGGATGATAGCTGGGGTTTTATTGAATTTCAATTGGAACTGCACTTGGAATCTTTTTGCTATGCACTATATATATTATACATAAGTATACGCGAAAAGTACCATATAATATATATGGATTAGGATACAAATACAAATACCATGTTTTTCACAAGTACTGTAAGCTGTGAGCATGATTTTCTTGAACAGTTTTAGTACTCGTTCTCTTTTTCCCTTTCTCCGTCCTAGGCGTATATATTACAGATATTATAGAGTAAGTATAGAGTCTGTAGTAGTTTTCTCTGAAAATTTTGTGCAGTCAAAGAAGAAGAAGCAGAAGAAGAAAGTGTGGTATAGCTTTTCGTGTTTTCATTCAAGATAGTAGATAATCTAACCGGAGCTTGATTGAAGAGGTTTGTGTTATACATAATTCTACGTTGGTTGACTATACTTTCTTTTATCCTGCTTTAGTTCAAAGTTTAAAATATAATATATAAAGTGAATGCATAATATGGTTTGCCTTTGTTTTTGCCGAAGATGAGATTTGTTTATGTGGTATTTTCCCTCTTGTTCTTTGGTTTGTTTTTTTTTGTTTCCTCCGTCATCTTAAATATATTATCATTGTATAACTTACAAATAATAGTGCACTACATCATTATGCACAATATGTACTTTTTGTATGTTGAGGATAGTACATAAATTAGAGATTTATGTGCTACTGAATTATGTATTTCCTTGGGTAGAATTCGTAGTAGTCGTTGTGGAGTTATTGTTATTAGTAGTAGAATTAGGAGTATTCGATGAACTGGTTTGATTCCCAATAGGCTTTCCTAGACTTTCAGTGCCTTGTTGTTGTATGGATGTTGTTGGCTGCATATTATTTGTAAAATATAGAAAAATTCCCAAACAAACTGAAAGTATTATGAAAATGAAAAAAATGGCACCGTACAGTGTGGTTTTTGTCTCTTTACTGAAAAATACTCCAATGGCAATTGTATAGCCAACTAAAATCGCTTTCTGTTCTGGCCTACAAGAAGGTTCAAAGGTCAGAGCGAAGATTGGTGATTTACTTGTAGGCTTGAATCCGCCCATATTTGTCGTCACTTCAGTTTTCACTTCAATCTTTGCAAGATCTCGTCCGTCTTGGGCTTTTATCTAAAAGTCAAGAAAAGAGAAAGCATGAAAACAAATCCAATGGAACAATCATATTATATGCAGACGATTTTATATATTGATCAAATTGTACCTAAGAAAAGTTGCATAATATATATAGATGTATAAAGCTGTGCTTAGAATAGAGGTGCACCCGATGAAATGTAAAAAAATCTGTGTAAGTTTACATTTTGATGTAAGTGTAGACTTTTACCATATATTGTTGGGTTGAAATGTAGCGCGTGGGACATACTAAATTTTGTGCACGTCAAATTTTACATTTAAGTTTACATTTACAAAAGTGTTACATTTACGCAAATTTTTATATTGATGAAAAACTTATTTTGCGCCCAATTTAGCCCATCATTTGAGTTACATTTTAAATTTTAACCCAACAATATAAAAGAAAAGTCTACATTTTCTTAGAAATGTAAGATTACATAGATTTTTACATTTCATCGGGGGCACCCTGAATGCATCATATAAATGTAGCATAATGTATGAAGAGGAATAATGAATGTAGTTTATACCAATATGTCACTGGAGATATACTTTACTGTATAATTTTGATTTTCCATTACGTCACGAATGCATGTAGACGTTGCCTTCCTATCGAAATCTACACTGGCAAGCATAACGTCTTGTTCCGGGAGCATCACATTGAAAGATTTGATATCCTGAAACAAAAGGAGGGAACAGACGGGAAGATGTGAGAAGCAATATTACTTATGTACTTAGCTACTCATTTATTACATGTGAAATAAATATCACATTTTTCTTCATCTTTTTCTGACTGTCCGTATTAGTTCAGGTAGTAAATACATTGACATTTTTCATATTATATTGTAATATTGGGGTTAATACAGATTGTGGAATTGATATTTTTCGTGATTTTGTATATTACCTGACTGGCTTCATCTTCTTCAAATTCAAGTTTAAGAAAACTTTCATTCTCACTGGTATAGACCATAACAAGTTTCGAGTCCTTTTTATTCCCTTGTTCGCTTACCTTTTTTCCTGAGATCTTTCCTTTAAGTAATAGCTCTTCATCATCATTATAAACTTCAAAACTTGGAGAAAGTTCGGCTCCTACATTTTCATAAACAAAATTCATTAGTTCGCTCATGTATGTATTATGTATATAGTTTATTATTATTATTATTACTATTATGCTGTTGTTGTTGTGTAAACTGTATACAATGTTTTGTCGTGAACATGAAATAATAGGGTTTTATATTTTCAAGAAAAATTCATCTCTCTTCATCTTCAACCCGAATACTATAAATTATAAATTCTGTACTTCAAATCCTTTGTTTTATGGGTTTTCATCAAAAGTTGCACAGTAACGTACAAAATTTACTACCATGTTTTATATTCTGTACAATTTAATAACGAGTATACTTTTTATTCCAAAATATAGAGAGCGTGAAAGTTTAAGAGCAAACAGAATTGAGGTAGTTATACACACGTCCGTCTCTTACGTCTTTCATTGAGTACATTATGATGTAAAACTACCTAAATTGTAGTAAATATATTATATACCTTAACTTGATCCCGTGTCATGCTTAAGTATTCTTCATTAATAATGTACAATGTACATATTATACCAAAGTAAGTGAGAAAGGGTGATGAAAATGAGTAGAAATATTAAAGAATTTTTTTGAGCTTTACTACTTCATACAATATTACCGTATGTGCTTTTGTTTTATCCTTCGTTTTGTATTTTAAATTTTTTGTTGGTTTTGGAGTACATGGACAATTGGATAGTACAAGCCAGTGACCAGTACTGAATATGCAGTGTATGTGTAATGTGTATGGATAATTGGAGTGAATATGATATAGAATGATACTGACGACTCTGAGTTTTGTGTAGGTACATTTGGTACATTTACAAGTCAATTTTGTTAAACAACTATTTTCTACTTACTTTTTACCATGACTGCCAAACTGCTGATGTTTCGGAGTAAACGTTGCTGTTTAGAGGTTGCTGTCAGCACTGGGCTACTTGGATTTTGTAGCAGCCCTATTTGTTCCGTCATTATATTATTTTCGATGGAAGGTCCTGCATAATTGAATAATGAAAATCACAAAGGTAGAGCAAACCAAAGAACAACAGCACATCTCCTGTACATCCATATTATCAGTTTTATATTATAAAAATATTTATGTGAATTAAGCTGGAGAAATCTCTATAGTTAATTTCTCTTCATATCTAATTGCTTACACTGTCTTTTCTGTTAGAAATGGTATGAATATTGTCTATTCTCGTGCTACTTTTTATTAGTCCTCTTCCAATTATTACTGTCAACCGTCAATACAGTTTGCTCATTTTTATTTTATTTATTATATTATACATATTTCTCTTTGACAAAAATACTTAAAGAGCAAAGACAGTTCATAGTGATAAACATTCAAGGTATGTACACAAGTTAGTGAACGTAATAAACTATGCTATGAGGTGCACGTACATCTATGTACAGTGTTAGCATGTAGCTTATTTCCTTTCGGTTCCTATTATAATAGTGTGCGTGAGATTACTTCTGTGTATAAAAAAAAACAGTTTAGCGAGCTAAGTTCACTGTGTTGTTTTTTTTTTTGCATGTATCATATTATGTATACACATGAATGTTATATTTATACCAGAAAAAAAAGAGGGAGAAATCGAGGGAAATCAGAAAAGACCATGTGAATGGTGAACTACTGGTTTTGTTAGATGCAGAATAATAGAGAACGTGTACATGAATTTTTTCTAATGCTATATATTAAGTATGTATGGATGTAAACTTGTTTTGCATTATGTACACCATGTCTTGTTTGCATGTATATATACATATTAATAAATGGGTATTATTGTTTCTTTCCCTTTCTCTCGCTCAAAGTACAATACATAGTTTTAGAGTACTATAACGTGTAGTGGAATGAATTAAATTGCATGCAGTTGAAATGCGGAATTTTACCTTGAACAGCTCTAGGACTTTGAATAGGAGTTTCAGGCATCTTGATGATGTACAAGTTGAAGGAGCGAGAATGACCGTAGGTAGTGAAATTTATATATTTATTATTATTACTATTATTCTTATTCTTACGGTTATTGTATGTATGCGTATTTCTGAACAAGTAATAAAAAACGGAGAAATTTCTGTAGCCACAGCACAGTATAAAAGTTCACATGTAGGAAATTCCAAGTTATTTAGTTAAAGTATAAGCAGCACAGATCACGATATTTTTTTTCATTTTAAACAATGTCAAATCACTGAAATGGTCAAGAGTCAAGAGCCTCTGTGGGTATGAGATGATGACGATGATGTACAAATAAATGGTTTGTCAATAAAGAAATATTTTGACAAAAGAAAGTAACAAGTAGAAGGCAGAAGTGATAACAGAAAGGATAATGCACGAACTATGGGTTACAGCTCCTGCTGCACAATCAGTGTGATACAAGGACGAGTAAGAATGAAGGAATAAAATAATAGAGACGATGATGTAGGAAAACAGACGGAGAAACTCAACAACTGAACCACGATAGAGCACAAATAGTAGGTGAAAGAGAGAAAGTCACTCTCCGTGTACTTGTTGTAGTTTTGTAGAACTGTAGGAGGGGAGGAGGATTACAAGTGAGAGTCAAGTGGATAGTAGTATTAGTAGTAGAGTTGGAGAGGATTGATAGAAATAACGACGAGTGCTACTACTACAAGAAAGAGAAATAATAAAATACAACATAGCTACTTTAAGACGATTCCGCGAGTAAGAAACAGAAAGGACTAATGTATAAATTGCGACGGAGGTTCCGTTTTCACGAGCTCGTATCTGATGTCATTTGCTTTTGGTTGGAAATATTATTCCGCTTTTGTTAGCTGGCGTATGAGGAGAAAGCTAGGAATGCATAACAGAGAGAGAGAGAGGGAGAGAGGGAAAGCAAAAGAGACGAGACGCCAGCGCAATGTTGCGTGCTGTTCGTCTGCTGATGGATCAATAAGTATGTATACCCCTAGCTATGTCTAGCAAAAATCCATTGCAATGCAGTGTGCTTTCCCAAATGAACTCACCGTCAATTTTTAATCCAAAACCTTAGCTTTTGTAAATCAGCGTGTAAGACTACGAACCAGGGAAAGCGTACAGGAAAACTTGGCCAGTTTTCTCTCTCTCTTTCTCTCGCTCTAGCTCGTTTTAATACCCAACAAAACTTTGTAAATGTGTATGTATGTACATAATATAACATACACTATGCACATTCTCATATACAAAAGAAACCTGTAATAAAATTGGTATATGTCTATATCCAAATCATTTATGTGCTAAAATGTAACTAAGTATACAAGTAAGAATATTTTCCTTCTACATGTATATGAGCTTTATTGTGCTCTTTTGGATTCCTTTTTCCACTTCGCTTTCCTCCTCCTTGACCATACTTGTCCAAACGGTTTTTTTTCTACTTTTCTTATTCTTCTCAACTTTTTTGAACTCAGGTTTACTTTCGTTTTCTGTTCTTGGTTCTTATAAAGGAAAAGTGAAGCTCTCTATAGTTGTAGTGGAATTTTATTTGCGTGACGAATACAGGTGGGAATGAAAGGAAACTTGTGACAAGAATGACATAAACGGTGGGACTTTCAATTCAATTATTTAACAACTCACCACAACACCCGGTAAAACTTACATGCTTTCCTCTTCTTTTTCTTCTTCGTCATCTTTTTAAGATCAACAGTGCGATAATAATTTAACTTGATGATGTCTTGAATTGCCTCCAACTTCATTGTCATGCTATGATTTCATATTACACCATGATCAATATTTAACTCAACTAGCCAAGTGGACTTTTTGACACCCTTTTCTCTCAACTTGTCTTTTCTCTTTTCTCCATCTTCAATTCAATTATGTTGAGGATAAAATTGACGCGCAGTCTTTAATACTATGAAACTTTTTACTTGTTATACATGAGATTATATATATACATGAAATTTTGAATGCTACTTACCCCTACAGATGTTTTCATACAGTATATCTAGAGATCCATACATATACATTAGCTATCCATATTAGTATGAAATGGTTTGGTATGAGATACATTGCATTAGAAGAATTATGATAGGTATGTACATTAGTGTATTATAGGGAATTAATGCATTATGTAATACATCTCATTATTTTTCACTGGAATACTTACACACAGTACATAATATATATTATGTCACATAGATTTCAAGAATGAGAGTATATGCGTATATTTGGAACAAGAGTTCAAGTGTATACACATATGAACATGTACTTTATATATAATACGTACGTGTACAAGTATAATGAGGTAAAATATTCTAATATGTCTCAAGTAAAAGTCTAAACCGAGTTTTTGCGTTTCGTTTAAACCAGTAAGACGGTCAAGTTATCAAATGGACTAATATATTTTTACGAGAAAAGTTGACTGAGTGTATAGCGGACATTCAACTTAATTATTAAATAATTACCAAAAGCCGAGATATGAAAGTACCTTATAATGAAGCAAATAATACAAATACAAAAAGTTACAACAAATAATATTCTCTTCCCACGCTCAAAAGTTTTTTGTTTATTTATTTAATTATTAGGGAGGGTTCTTACTTTAGAGTAACGAATATTTATATTAAATATATTTTACTTTGTGCTAAAGACACAAAAATAATAACTTTTCAAACAATATATATATATATAAATTACTCGACGAATTTTGTTTCGTTCATTCAAAAACTAATCAGAACTTTAACAGAACATGAAATAGAAAAACACAAAACAAAATGCAAAAGTATAGGATAGTCCTATAATATAGTATGTAATCATAGTTTATGTTCCACTACAGAGGAATGTGGTTTTCTTGAGGGAGAAAATAAGGGAGAGAAAATACTGCATCATGATAATTTTTAACAAAATGAAACAAAAACAAAGGAAAAATATACTGCGAATGTAGACATTTATACATTTGCACTGTGTTTAATAAAACACAGAATTTGTTGTAACTACTCTCAGTAACTTTGTTTTGATTTCCTAATGAATGTGGATGGGACAAAGTATAACAATTCCATAATATTTACGAGTCTAAACTAAATTTGATAATAAATTAATAAATGAATATTATAAACTCTAAACAAACTCCTTATCCAAGAGAGAGTCCTTCTGACTGTATGAAATATAATGACCATCCTGTAGATTTTCCTCACCATAAGAACCCACTGTATCATTGTCCATCAAAGTTATGATTCCAGAGTCTGCTAAAGATCGAGGCAAACTTCCACCTTCTTCTGACTGTATTTAGATGAAAAAAATAAATAAATAGAGTACACAATTTTAATATTTTTTATATCTCGATTCTCGATGGATTGGTATAGGAATATATATAGGATATGCACATGTATATTACAAGTTTAATATAAATATATTATAGGTAGGCTATCCACAAGCACTACATTTCATATAACTAATACTGTATTATGAAAAAAGTTTTACAACATCAAATTTTTGCTCGTAAACTTTATAAAAAATATGCACATATATATACACCTATAACGTATAGGTAGTTTCTACTGTTTTTTATGCGTAGTGTTATACATAATATATTGTATGTATTATCTATGGAATTTCTTATACAGTGACAAAAGAATATTTCTTTTCATCTACTCTAAATAAGTTAGAGAAATTTTTTTCATACCTTTCCAATTTCTTCATATACCGGATTTTCATACGTTCCACTGCCTCCTCCAGCATGGTAAACTTCGTCGTAAGCATTTGTTAAAGGTTCTCTTCGGTTATCTTTCCATTTTCTGACTGGATCATTCACATATTTCACCCTGAGTAAAAAAAATAGTAATACATAACTTTTCCTTTCTCTTGTTTTCAACCCAAATTATGGGTTTATTTTTCATGAAAAACTTACGTATTAATTTTGTGCCATGAGGCAATTTGATTCAAAAGATGTATATTCATTTGCATAATATGTAAAGCTATAAGTAAGCTATAATATTATAGTTTTAGGAGGAACAAAGTGTAGACTATTTTTTTTAGTAAACATCTAATAATAAATAAATAATAATATGATTACTATTTATTAAACACTATTTATAGACTTACCAAGATTGAACATATGGTCTAACTTGTATTTTCGGTGGTTGTAATCCATGTTTTCGGTACCACAAAAATCCACTGACCAAGACAATTATGACAAGTAACACAAAGAATGTTGTTAAAATTACTGCTGTAGAAGACGTTTCTGATTCTTTGTTGTAAAGTACTAAAGGGTCATCAATATCGTTCCCATTCAAGCCAGCATCACCAAAAGCATTATTTTCTTGGCTATTCTCATCTCTATGTACAATAGGAGTTGTAGCTGATTTTCCAGTTTTCGTTTTTATGATAGGGAAATGAGGAGTTTCTTTGATACAAGTTTTCCTTAAAGAATCTTTACTCTCATAACCTTCCGGACAAAAGCAGGTGTATGGGTCAGTATTGGTGGAGAAAAAACCTCCTTTTGGTTTCCCCGTACAAATATAACTGCAGTTGTGATTTTGACAAGGATCCTTTCCTAAAATAGTACAATATTATTTTGTTGTTTATATATCTAATATCATGTATAATAATATTATATTACAGAAAATGTCTCGTTTCTTCTCTTTCTCTTTCTAATGGTTTAAGAGAAAAGTAAAATTTACGTTCTTTATATAATAGAGTGTAGAGTACAGAGTGTATAGGAGAAAAAAAAACATAATATATGCGTACACACACTTATATTATTATGCACAAAGAAAGTTTCAATAAAACTGTGCAGAAGGAGAAACACGGAAAATCATGTATGTGCATGTAATGATAGGTAAAATAACAGGTGTGGGGAAAATTATACATACAGAGGTGCCATCACACACACACACACACATGCAAACTTTGTCATGAAGACTAGTCATGTAGTTTTTACGTTCCAATTCTCATAAATAATGCATCTACTGTCCTCGCTTTCTTTGCACGCTCTTGCATATATATATGTATATGTATTATCGTACTCCACTACTTCTCCTACTTTTACGACTAACACAAACACTTTTATCTCTTCGTTACTTTTTGCTTACAAAAAGGAAAAGGTTCTTGTGGCAATTTAGACTTGAATAATGAATATGCCTACCTGTAGGTTGCAAAGACTGTTGCAGAAGAACCAAATATCGTGCATCTGTAGCATTTTGAATTTTCTCATGCACACATGCTGGTTTGTCTTGTTGCATATCTGTCCGACATCTCATACTTATCCCATCGACACTCCAAGTGACCCAATTTTCAAAAACAGCCAATCCAGTTACTCTTTCTGACACCTATTTTGTTTTTAGAAGAAAAAACAAACATATTGTAATGAAATATCTGTAATCTGTAATATATTATTATGTTCATAATAATAATATAATAATTAGGTTTATTTCTAAGATAGGATGACATATATTATAGATTATACATATATATTACAAAACTTACTCCAGAAGGAATAATGACAGCTCTGTTTTTTCCATCAAAGTCGACTGCTTCAACTTTGCCTGTAGCGGAATCTATCCAGAAAATCCGTTTAAAAACATGATCTACTGCCAGTCCAACAGGATGAATCATCTAAAATAATGAAACCATAATAATTTAAAAAATACACATTTATTAATTATTATGTATGCATAATCACATGTTTTGAGATTTTTATACATTTTGAAATTTGTACTCGTGGGTTAAACATGCATATTGAATATAATATTATGATATGCATACAATATATGTATTATACACGATATACCTTATCACTCGCCAGAGTTGAGACTCCATTTCCATCCATTAAACCTCTAGAAATTGCCCCACTTTGTCCACCAAAATCATTATACGTAATAGCTGTCCAAAATACATAATTTTCTTCAGGTGCTATCCCAATAGCTGTGATTTCATGGCCCAAAAGTTTGTATAAAACGGCACAAACTCTTTTATTTTCATCTTCACTCCGAAGACTACAAATTTTTAAAAGTAAGTGTCTATTTGATTCTCGACCTTTGAAAATATACACACAAAAATGTTATAATTTATAACATGCAAAGTTGTTTCAAAAATTTGAGGATAAAATAATTAATGTATCATAATTTTTCATATAATAATATCTCATCATGTAAAATAAAGAATGGATATTTTTCATACCTGATGAAGTACTAGTTACAGCTACAATGTTGTTTGAAAGCCAGTCATAAGCAATTAGAGATGGACTTGCCAAATTTTGTATGAGGACTTGAGAATTTTCAGTATCAATATGAGTCACCCCTATTCTCCCTTTCCTCGCTAAATACATGTCCAATTAATAATAATATTATTCAGTGAATAATACATAATAAAAAAAAAAGATGAAATAAAATATTTTATACGATATTTATCTTTAAGTAAATTACTTGAAGTCCAGTAAATATTCCTATTTCGAACATCAACATCAATTGATCCACTTAGACTTTGTTTTGGAACGACTTGAATTCGTTTTTGTAGTGTCATATTATATGTAGAAACATGGATGTGAGAACTCATTGTATATAAAACGAGTGGAGGACTTCCTTTGGCTTTACAGGATTTATGATCTAGTAATAATAGTAATAGTAATAAAAAGATAATCATGAAGCATTCTAATAAAACATTCTATTATTTTAATGATAACAATAATTATTATTATTATTAGTAGTAGTAGTCGTAGTAATGATAGAAGTCTACAACGTAAAATACATATCACATTTGGTATCATTTCAAAGCTATACAAAGGAAGAAGAAAATAATGATATACAGGAGGGAAATACTTCCACACATACCTGATCTTAAAATGTATTCATCATGACAAGTACATTTGTATGAGCCTTTTAAGTTATTACAATGATGTCCACAAACTTTTTTGTCCTCACATTCATTTACATCTTCACAGATTTTCTTATTATCTTTGTTAAGTATATAACCATGTGGACATAAACATTGTTGACCTTGTGGCGTCTTTTTACAATGATGAGAACATTCATGAGCAAGACCACAGGCTTTGGAACTTTCACATTCTATAATAATGTTTCAAATGAAATAAAATAAAACTATTAGTTCAAAGTATGATAATAATATATTTTACTAATGTTTTAACTATAAATACTTTTTTGTTTCATAGTAGTTTTTTTTCTATGAAATATTATGACATAATAATGTAATAGTAATAATACGTCAATCATTATCATTTACCTTCACCCTCATCTGATCCATCAATACAATGTTGAGTTCCATCACAAACTTTGTCAAAATTCAAGCATTCTCCACTATAGCACCAGTACTGTTCTGGACATTTATCACTATTACTTCTTGATGGGGAAAGTGTTGTACTTCTATTTGAAGAAGAAGACTGAGATGAGCGACCAGAAATATCCAGAAATTCACAGTCAATTTCATCCGAATTATCATCACAATCATCTCGACCATTACATACAAATCTTTGTTGGATGCAATGATGGTTCATACAACGATATTCATCCTTTCCGCATTCATTAACTATATGTAATTAAATATTAAATATTTATACAATCAGAATCATGTATAGATTATTTTTAGAGTATTTTTCGAGTTTTTTTAGACAAAACAAAGAGTATAATAATAATCAATATTAAATACAAACTCTTACAACAATGTCCATGTTCGTCAGATCCGTCAGCACAGTCCTCCTCATCATCACATACCCATTCTGAAAATAAAAATGGAAAAATGAAAAAGAATTTTATTATGGAGAAAGTAATAATAATTATTATTGTGAAAATAAATATTTATATATTTTACCCACAGATATTAGGTTAATGTGTACTTTATTTTTAATTTATTCTGTCACCCTTTTTTTTCATTGTGTTTGCATATATATAATATACTATATTATATATTATGTATGTATGTAAAAAAAACAAGAGGTTTACCATTTGTGATGCATTCACCGTTATCACATTTGAATTGATTAGGTTCACAAGTAAAATTACAACCAGCTTCATCTGAAGAATCTCCGTCTGGACAGTCTATAACATGATCACATCTCCATTGTTGAGGTAGACATCGACCCACTTTACATTTAAAATCCGATTCTTAGAAAAATGTGTGAAAATAATGAAAAATTAAAAACAATATCAGTATGATTATCCTGATCCACACACAAAATGATATGTAATGATAGTATTATTTTATTACTATGTAAATGTAATATTATTATTATTTTATGATAAATAATCATCAAATATTAAATGTATAGTATTATTATTTATTATACCATTGGGACATTTCATTGGTGGACAATTTTCCTCATCGGATCCATCAGAACAATCTTGTTCACCATCACAATGCCAGACTCCAGTAATACATGATTTATCAGCACGACAAACAAAATCCGTTGCACGACAAGTTAGAGCAGTACAATTTTTCTCATCTTCCCCATTTTGACAATCATCGAATCCAT
>JABASP010003217.1:0-15151 GCA_019776565.1 Sminthurinus signatus | reverse complement strand
ATTATGATTATGTTTTATTTTTTTATGCTTTTACCATTAAAATATCATTATTAATAATAATAATTATTATTATTAATTATTATTATTTTGTTATTAATTTTTATTATTATTTATAAATAATAATAATTATTACTATTACTCACCAAGAGAACGAAGAGCAGGAAAAAGATCATCAGGTTTAATTCCAAAAGGAAGAATCGGTTCCAAAAATTGGGTTCGAATGGCCAAAGTTGTGAGTTTACTAAATTGTGGAAGGCGAAGACGATTAAGAAATCCCAGGGAACAAATTCTCATTTCTTTCAAAGTATCCTGATTTGACTGAAAAAGAGTGGACAGAAAACGTGAAGCATCTTCCCAAACATTGTAATTTTTGTACACTTCCCACATGCTCAATTCCAACACTTTGAGTTTAAATTCATGAGCCAGAGTCCAAGCTGGAGCCGGAGAAGTTGAAGCAATTTCCTCAATTCGGAACAAAAAATCCAAAGTAAGTTCCATTTCAACATTTGGAATGAACCCGAGTTTGCCGTGGCTTTGGAGATACTCAAAATGTTCAATTGGTGCAGAAAAATTTGTTGAGTCAAAGGATTGAATTTCTTTTAAATTGTCAGCAGCCCTGAGAATATCCGTGGTGAGTCCAGAGTATTTTGAAAAGTAATGTTGGTCCAGATAAAGAACTTTGAGATGAGGAAGATCAAACATGTGTCCATGTTTGGAGTAGAATTGAGTATTTAATAAACTTTTTTCATTAGTATGAGCCAACCAATCCTGGAGTTGAATACCAAATTCTTCAAGTTGTGGGAGTTGATTCATGAGCAAATGTCTCAACTTCTCTCTCAATTGCACCATGGTTTCATGTTCGTCATCAAATAGAATTATTAACTTGAGACGTTTGATACTATTTCCAAAATCAGTGAGAAATTTTAGCCAATCCTTGTCATTAAAAGTTGCGGTTTGGATGAAACAGAGGAATTGAGTGTATGGGAAAATCACTCGATTTGAAATTAAATGACCAAAGCATTCCAAATAATCTGAAAGGTTTATTCTTTTGAATTTGGTTATCATTTGAGTTTGTCTTCTTTTGTTCTCACAACAATCAAGTTGGATTTCCAAATCAGATCTTGTCTGAAATTCTTGAACTACAATTTCATTCCACTTTCGATTTACAAGACGACAAGAGAGCAGAGTTTTTATGTCCAACATTTTAAATACTTTTACCAACAACTATAAAATACAAATACAAAACATGACACAGGAAACAAAAAACATTATAAGTAAATTATTATTATTATTGTAAAAAAAATATAGGGAAATAAAATCAATCAATAAAAAAAACAATATTTGTTTACCTTTGGTGGTAATTCATGATCAGACAATATTTTCCCCTCAACGTCCACTTCCATTTGTTCTTCATTCTCAGGACTTGTCAAATGCTGACCATCTTCAATTTCCTGTGTTAATGCTGTTGATAACGACGGTTCTTGATTGTCCATATCTAACTAAAATTGAAACAGGATCAGCAAAATATAATAAGTAAAATAATAACAATAATAATTTAGAAAAATAGAGATAGATGAAAGATAGAATTTTTTTGTCATGAGAGAAAAATACTCACCTTTTCTGTCAAACTTTTGTAATGATCCAATTGAATTATACTGTTTTTAACACAATGATTCAACTCACAATAAATTGAGGTGCTTTAATTTAAATACAGATTAAAATTATGAATTTTAACACATATTAAAAAAAATATCCGTTTTATTCCATTTTCCGTTTTATTCCATTTTCCGTTTTTTTTGTCGACACGTGATTTTGAAACTTCCTGTCCTGTCTACTCTTTTAAGGGCATCTACAAGTTTGAGGAAAATACTATATTGAGGAAAAAGTGGAAAATGAGAGAAAATTTTAATTCATATGAATTTTTTTGTAACAGTAGAAAGATGAAAATTATTTTTAAAATTAAAAGGGGAATTAAAAAATATTGCAAAAAAAAGAAGAATTCTGTTCAACATTGACGCCGCTCAAGTTTTTTGTTCTTTTTCAACTATTTGAGCTTCTTTTTTCTCATTCACAAGACTTTTAAACTAATGCTAATAATTTAATTCCCATGGTTACTGCGTACATATGAAACAAATTTGTTTTGTTTAATTTTTCTTAACAAACATCTTTTGTACACACGTAATTTTTGAGCATTTATAAATTCAAGTTGTCTAAAATCCCACAGGGTTTTGAGTTTTGAGTTCTGATTTTTGAGCATGCCCCATAAAAAACGGACAGTCCATCCCGACAAACATGGTAAAAAACACGGCGGAAGTAGGAAAAGATCCTCTGCTTCAAAATCCAGATCCAAAAAGGACTCGACTGAAGAGAAAGCCAAAGAGAAAGATGAGGAGGAGGACGATGATGAAAATCCAAGTGCTGAAGAGGAGAATCAAGATGAAGATGAAAATGACGATAATGGAGAAGAAAAGCAAGTCAAATCACAAAAACATTCAAACGAAAAAGGAGTGCAAATGCAGTATGTTCCGTACAGTCCGCAGTATGCAGGTCAACAACCACCGCCACAATATCAAATGCAAGGTCAACCTACGATGACCTCGCCCCAGGGCATGGTTATGGCTGTGCCCATGCAGGCTCTCATCCCTGTTTATTCGCCGATAGAGGGCGTTCTTCCTGGTTTAGAAGCGCTGGCTGTTTCCAGTGGCTGTTTTATCAAGTGAGTGTTTACATCAAAATACAATTTGACTTTGTTGTTTTTCTCTCTTTTTATATTTTTGTATTTTGTACAGACAAGAGCTGGATCTTGCTGAAATGTTCTCAGGATTTGAGATGAATAATCGCTACAGTATTTTTAACTCTCTCGGGCAACGGATTTATCTTGCAGGTCAGTATAATTTTCCAACACGTTTTAAATCTTAGTTTGGGTTTTGGGTTGTTTCCGAATGTCGAAAATCGGGCAAAATAAGTTTGTAGTAATTTTTTTGAATGTTTTGCACTGTGGTCTGAATAAAAAGCTGAGTCGACAACATGTTGCACGAGATGGTGTTTTGGACATAACAGACCTTTCCTAGGTGAGTGAAAAGTAAAAACTCTGGAGTCATTTAATTTGTAATGCTCAAAATTCCAAGTGATTCTTGATTGAGATTAAAACACTAGGAGCGATATATTTTTCGATATTAAAATTCTGTAGTGAACGTGTTTGACGGAGTGGGGCAAATGGTTTTGAATATCGAGCGGCAACAAAATTACGCCCTCTGTTGGTGGGGTGGAAGAGTTGCCGGAAGTGTAAGCACATTGACATTGATTAGAAATAAATTACCCATGAAAACTAATTACTTAATTTTGATGATTTAAATTTCCCTCCTTTTCAGAACGTCACAGTTACACATGTTTCCACTGGAGAAGAAATCGGCTCAGTTAGACAAAGTAAAAACTAAACATTCAAGTTACTATTTAAAGGTCACATTCCTTCAAATGACCTTTTTGACCTTTGACCTTTTTGACCTGTCCATGTCAGATTTGGCTCATGTGTCTCTAATTCCATTTTTAATTTAGATTGTAGCCTCTGCAGTCCGAGTTTTGAAGTGATTGACGAGAACCAAACGCTCGTTTTGCACATTAGCGGGCCTTCTTGTAGCAGTTTTTGTCCGTATGAAAAAAACAAAGAAACTTTGAACTCTTTTCCTTACAACTTTAAAATGTTTCCACAATTGATTAATTTTTTAATTATGACTTAATTTAATTTCAAATTAAAAATTTACGCAGGGTGGTCATGTGCTGTGATGTCAAATTCGGTGTTACAGATCCAGAGGTTAAAAGCTTAAAATACTCTCAATAAAATTCTCACCTTTACTGTTGACCTTTGACCTCTATTTTTATTTCCAGAACAATGAGGTTGGCACGATCATGAAAACTTTTCAAATGCTGGAGATGGTCAGTGACGTGACCTTTTTTGGTGTCAAATACTCTGAGGAACTTTCTTGCAAAGTTAAAGCACTCATTCTCGCCGCTGTCATTTGTATCGTAAGTATTTTTTTCTTTTTAGTATTTTTAGTATGGGAATTCCGGTAATTCTACATGAAAATTGACGGGGGTTAAATGCATATTTTTGTCGTTGACTTTTTTTCAGGACTTTTCATACTTCGAGGGAAGTCAGGGGATGCGGGGGAGTGGTCATCGGCGTCATCGCGGTAGCGGGGAAAAACGTTCCTTGAATGTTTCTGGATGTCGATGTGTTTGGTTTTGGTTGTGGATTGCGGTCATCATTGGCGTTGTTGTCTATGCAAGAATTTACCATCAAAGTTGTACAAGAAGAAAATACGATCCCGATAAATGTGAATGATTTGAATGAATGTTTTGCACTAAAATTGACGATGGACGATTCATGATTCACGAATATTAAACATCATTCGTTTTGATTACCTATGGATTTTTCATGTTTCATGAATAAATACAGAAATAAAGACAAAATCAGATTCATTTATACCCCTAAATACCATGGATAATATCCATTGGATATTGATGTTTCAAGTTGGACGCCGTTTAAAAACAAATGGGCTATCAACGGAAACTCATTAATAGTAGAAATTTTTTTGGAACAGTGTCTGTTTTCTGACAGCTAAAGTTACGCTGCTTTTCCTGATTATCTGGATCTTTACACTAAAAGATCATTCCATTTGTCTCAAAACTTCTTTGCCACTGCACACTCGACAACACTTTAGATTTTGATTACTTGTATAAAGAAATTAAATTTTGGCGCACTTTAATCAAATCATCATTTTATTTGAAATTAAAATTGTATAAGAAACAAATTGACGCCTTTATTAGTTTTTCACAGTACAAACTTTTATAAAAAATTACAGAGATACAAAGCGCGAAATTCATTGCCCCTGAAATTTAGCGAAAAAAATGGAGTATTTGCCCCAGATTTCAAAAAAAGTGGGGGGCAAAAGAGACCGTATAACTAAGCAGATTTGAATTGAAGGGTTTTATTTAACATTTTCTTGAAAAAACTTTTTCTTGAAAAAACTTTGACAATTTTTGATGGCGCTTCTTGTTCTATTAAATAATGCGGCATTTTGACTTTTTCAAATAATCTTGTCTATTTTCCACGCCACTGATTCCTCCTCCTGTTTTGCTTCCTGTTGGATCGCCCCACTGAAGAGAACTGTCGTCCCGTCTCCTTTTCAACATAGATGTGTTCATTTCGATTATTATTCGGCTTGTACCACCATCCATAATGACTTTCCGCCTTGTTCGGACTGTCCCGCCCCTTCCACGGCTCATCAATGGCTTGAAACATTTGAGTTTGGATTTTACTCTGCTTTGCCCAGTTGCTCAGACCTCTCCAGTAATCCACGAGATTTCTGACGTTGTTCTCACTCTCATTGAAACTGTTCTCCGCACTGGGCCACCCGGTTTCACCGATTCGGAAGTCTATTTTACTATTCACTTTCTTGAAGTCACGGACTAAGCCATTCACATAATTTCCGACCTCTTGGGCCGCCCTTGTTGCCCCTAGTCTCGCATGCTCCTTGGATGCATAGACGTTACAATAGATGAAATCCGACTCTCTCACAATGTCCTTGAGCACATTTCCAAAGTCACTATTGTCATTTATGGCCCCACAAACGTGGATCCTTGTGCCGAGTTTCAGCTTTTGCTGGGATGCTTTCGACTTACTTCTGCGGATCATGTCCAGGACTTTTCGCGCTGTGTCTGCATTTGTTATGTATTCATTTGTGAAGGTTATGCCCCAAACTGTTCCTCTGGAGATTTTATTCGCATCCGCTGCAGCGAGGAAGGCATTATCAATTTCTTTTTGCTGGTATTCGGCAGTTTGGAAGACGCCAATGTTCACTTTGAAACCGGAACGGGATTCTTTGTTCATTTGGGCTGAAGCACGTGCGATGAGGGCGTTGGAGTCACATTTGTCCCATGGTCCATTGTGACACCATTCTGAATATAAGAAAGAAAAGTGCTTGAAAAATGGGCACGAAAAAAAATTCAGGTCAGAGGTCAAGAGGTCAAAGGTCAAAAGTCAGAGGTCAAAATTCAACATTCAGAGGTCAAATGTCAGAGGTCAAAATTCAACATTCAGAGGTCAAAAGTCAGAGGTCAAAATTCAACATTCAGAGGTCAAAAGTCAGAGGTCAAAATTCAACATTCAGAGGTCAAAAGTCAGAGGTCAAAATNGGTCAAAATTCAACATTCAGAGGTCAAAAGTCAGAGGTCAAAATTCAACATTCAGAGGTCAAAAGTCAGAGGTCAAAATTCAACATTCAGAGGTCAAAATTCAGAGGTCAAAATTCAAAGATCAGGTAAAATTTCAAATCCGAATGTCAAATATTATTAACCGAGGTCAAGTGTAGAGGTCAGAGGTTGGGATTAAAACTAACATGTTAAGATTGATATTAAAGGTCAAAGGTCAATTGACAAAGGATTCAGAGGTCAGAGGTCAAATGCAAGTTTAAAATACTATTCTCTTCAGAATAAAGATTGAAGGTGTAGATTAAAAGTAAAATGACAGGATTGATGTCCAGAGGTTAAAGGTCAAAGGTCAATCCACAAAGGTCAGAGTGATAAAATATTCAAAAATTGCCCCTTACGTTGAACACCCATAGAGTAAGTTGAAATGTGGGCGAATTTGGTATTGATGACCTTCAACATTTTCTTCAAATCGTCCACAGAATACTCATTCCAGTTTCTCCAAGGCTGTGGATCCACATACGGTGAAAAGGCAACGCCCACATAATTTCGATCGAAACTGGACTGGGCTTCTGTCTCAAAGATGATTGAAACACCCACAAAAATCTATTCAAAATCAATAAAGATCAATCAAACACCAAAGAGATTACAATCCAAATCAAATTATCACGCATCAAAAATTATCAGCTCTTTTTAATGCAAAGATTTTCCTTACAAAAACTAATAAAAGCTTCATTTTGAATTTTGACAACAGAAAACAGAACAAAAGCGAATGAGTGGAGAATGGAATAGTTTTTCCATTTATAAGGGAAAAGGGAAAAAAGGTGTGAAAAAAATATTTATTTTTCATGGTTTATTTGTATATTTAGCACATCCTGTCTATTTGCGGTTTATTCAGTATCCAGTAAAACTTTTGTAGGTTTTACATGAGACATGAAAATGACGCATTTTAAATACTCAGAAAATTGACAACTGGCAACTGAATATTGACATAAAATGTACAAAACCCACAGAAAAGTAATAAATACTCAGAATTCAGAATATTCAGAATCCATGTCCGTGAAGCTAGCACTTGTGCCAGCCAGCACAAAACCGGACTGCACATTCAAAATCAAGCATCAAAGGTTGCCAAAAAATTTTCAAAGCATTTTTAAAGCTGCGCACGTGGAAAACTACTTGCCTTGGCCCAGTTGACAATGTGACCAAGACTCAAGGGTCAAATCTTAGAAACGGCCGTGTGAATCCAGGAGATGTGAAATCAGGATGGACTCGTTTCTAAGTTTTCCACAAAGTACGGCCGTGTGAATCCAGGAGATGTGAAATCGGGATGGACTCGTTTCTAAGTTTTCCACAAAGTTCCACCTGCGCACGTGGAAAACTACTTGACTTGGCCCAGTTGACAATGTGACCAAGTGTCATAGTTTAAAGCTTATAAATCGTGTTTTTGTGAGTTGCGTGGCGTTTGTACGTGTGGAATGCATGTATATTTTTTGTTAGGTTTTTGTATGCTTCTGGTGCAATATGCTTGAATGATAAAGGTTTCTAAAGATTCGCAGAAGGTTAAATAGGTTGATTTATTTTGATGCTTAATTTCATAGGAATTATTTTTTATTTGAGCCATTGTTAGTTTGTTTCAATTGATACTGCATTGTTGTAAAAAAAATATTTATTTGCCAATTTTTTTCAAATGTGATTCATTTTGGAAGTGACATTAATTGCAAAATGAGGTCATGAACATCAATAAATTTTACGATTATTATAAAATTGGAAACCAAAATTATTTTTAAATTGTTTTTAAGCTCTTTTACTCATCAGGATTATGTTCAGTTTCTGGTTGGCTGCAAGTTTCTTGAATCTTGAGAATTTCTGATTTGTTGTGAAGTATCAACTGCTGCAACGCTTTTTCATCTTGAAAGTTTTCCAAGATTTCTTGTCCAGTTTTGGTTGTATTCAAGAGTTTTTTTAGAATTTCCATTCTGAACTCGTTTAGGTATTTGGAAACGTAGTGTTTTCCTGGATCTCCCGTAGAATGAAGAGTCATGAGAAATAAAACAGAAACTCCACAGTTAAAGTTGTTTCGTTGGTTGACAGTTGCTGGATAAATTGGCTCATTCCATGTTGATTTTCCAAATCGAGTATCAATTCCATCTTGAATCAAGGAAATAGAAATTTCTAAAGTTGTTGTTTTTCCTTGCTTGAATTTTGATGTTATGCTTGGTTTTGAATCAAAGATTTCTGTTATTCTCTCGGTTGAACTTTGGACATTTGTAATCTTTAGGAAGACCCAATGAGAATTGTTGAGATTTAAGGGACTGAAAATAGTTTCAGTCCCATCACCAAGACGATGAAATGCCTTGTCATTTTTGACCAAATCCGCTTTACTCCCAGTAATTGCTAAACTTTCAAGGATGTCTAATTTTCCAAGTGTCCTTGAAGTTACTGGGGAAATATCATATTCATCACAGAGCAAATAGGCAAAGACATTCATAACTGAGTCATTTAACCATGTTTTATTGAATAATGTTGCGACATCTTCACTCGTAGCATGTCCATAACTGGAAGTTCCAAGTTTTACAACATTGAGTTTGACTCGTGTAGGTGAAAGAGTCACAATTTCTGGGATTTTTGGTACTGGAACTTGTTGACTTGGTAACTGTTTGGATTTATTTAGATTAAATTTGGCTGGATCCGAGAGATGTCTCAATTTTGACTTTTCTTTGCTACTTTTTCCTCCCCAGTTTTCAGTAGCTGTATGACTTTGTGTTGAATCAGGTTTTTTATCCTCATCTTTCCCTCGTTTTTCACCCTCTGCTGATTTGAGACTGACCAATGGCACTTCCAGTTCTTTTCTCTTTTGTTTCACATCAGTCGTAATATTCATGATTTTTCCTTTTATTAAATTGGTATGCTCACGGACAAAATCAGCGTTGTTCATGTTTCTTTGAAGATGCCATTCATTTTTATTTATTTTAAAAGAAGATTCAACAACAGCATTTGTTTTACGGAGAAAGGACTCCTGTCCACATGCCCTTGGAACCATTGCAGAAAAAAATGGAACCATTGGAATATAATAATTTTCCAACAATTCCAGTGCTGCTGGACAAAAATATGGATTTTTGGGTAGCCCTGATGTCTCATTTTCACTGGATGAAGGCTTTTTGTCCTCGTTCTTTTTTGTTGCTTTTGTTTTCTTTGTTTTATTCAAATGCTGCTCAATGGTTTTTGGTGTGAGCAGTTTGGGTAACTCAGGACAAAATTGGTGACGCAAAGCTACAAAATCTGTATAAAATTCATTTCCAGTTTTGAGTACGGAATATTTTGCTTTGTTGCGTTGAACATCTTTGGATTCTTCTCCATTAATTTGACCACTACTATTTTCCAAAGTTGACTCGTTTTGAAATTGTTGAATATTCTCACTTTCTACTTCAGCCTCAAAATCCACAACATTTTCCTCATTTTCCCAGAGTTCATATTGATCAAGATTTTTGGACAGCACATCGTTGATGTAAGACTCCAGCTCAGTCTCTTCCAAAAACTCAGACCCAAGAATTAAAATAGCACGACGGGAGAAAAATTCAAGGTCACGGAGGTCACAACATTCCTGAATTCGAGCAAGAATAGACAAAGAGACTCTTTTTATTTCCTTTTTCAATGTCCGCTTTTGTAAGCTTCTACGGTAAGCGGCCATGAGGTGATTTGTACAAAAGAAAATAATTGATTTGTCATCTGGATGGACTTCGACGCCTTTCAAAACTTTGTAGTTCCGTTGTACATAGGATATAAACACTTCAAGGTTCAAAGTTTCACAATTGGAATGTAGCAAGGCCATGGACATGTCCGTGACAACTCCTGTCACAAGTCTCTTTATTGGAGTTCCAGCTCTTTTCACCTCATCCAAAACCCTTGTCATAAAAGCTTTTATGTTTGAGGCTCTGTGATTTGTGGTAGCCATTTCCGCCAGTGTAAATGGTTGAATTTTATCCACAGTTACATCAATTATGTAGTGAAATATTTGTTTTTGATCACGTTCTGCTATTGGCAATCGAGTGATTCGTCCGGATGCGTCGACAGTTAACCAAACTTCCCGTTTCTGGCACAACGTGTTCATCAATTTGATTTGTGGCCACATGTACAAATCATATTGAAAATGGTCAGAGCTCAAATGACGGATGTAACCAGGTAGCTGGGAATCAGGATACAACTCTAGTTTTTGAGATTTGACAAGATTTCTCAGGTCCTGATATTCATCTTTATTTGTCCTGTTTTCTTTTTTCTGATGAGATTTTACAGTTCGAAGGACCTCTTCAGATTTCACAACTTTATTTTGGTGCATGAGGCGGAGAAAGTCAAGATGGGACACTTTCTCGAGGAATATTTTGTTTGCTTTTGAATTTTTTATGACATTTTTAATTTCAGCCCTTTGAAATCCTGTTAGTTGCCGAGCTGTACTCTTGTTCTGCTTCAATTTGAATGAGCCCTTGGTAAGGAAAATACATGAGGACGACTGACCGATTTTGGGCTTTTCTGGAAACTGGACTGTAAATTTGATATCACAATTTCCATTGCATTTTCCATACACATGAGCAAACTGGGCACCACTTTCTCCGTCTGTATTTTCATCAAGATCATTGTCACAAATGTATGGAGAGTGAGTGGCTGTAAATGAGCATGGAATTTGGGACTGAGACAATGCTGAATTTAATGTACTGGCCCACTGCTTGTTTTGAAATTTGACATTCCACATTTCCTTTCCATTTTTATCAATTAACTTTTTGAAATTGAACATTGACTGTCTTTTGTCTCTCATCTTTCGCATGTTACAACTCAATTTGTTTCCCCATTTATTATTTGTTTAGAATTTGAAGTTTACAATTTAGAGTAAAGTAAAACATGTTCCAGAACACGGAAAACAAAACAATACTATGTAAAATGTAAAATATTGAACATTGAGCATTTAGCATCAAGTAATATGATACATGATAATTGCTGTAGTTGACAGGTTCACTCACAAAATCAGTACGAGTACGAAAGAGTAAATTGTAAATTCCTGTTCACTGTTCGCATGAGTTTTGAGTATTTGAGTATTTGAAAGATATCAATTATCAATTATGAACCTTTGGGTTTTGTCCTTTCTCCTTCAATTATCTCTGATTGCTCAACTCTGCGTTCTGCTTTCTCCTTTCTCCTTTCGCCTTGATTGTGAGAAGGACAAAGGAAAACCAGAAAAAGGAGTAGTCAAAGTCATTAAGTACTTGATACTTGATTGCTGTGCAAACAGAAAACAAGAAAACAGAGAATAGACAACAGACAAGAGACAGGACAATTATCCTCAGACCTTTATCAACTATCAACCAAAACCACTGGTACAAACTACAAACATGAGTGGATTCATGCAACAACTCTACGGACAAATAAAACATGAGCTTTCATTGAATATCGAATATCCGAGTCTCCGTATCAAAAAATATTGTTCACTTGGAAAGCCTGCGGCTGTTTTCCTATACACTATAAATAATACATAATAACCTAATACGCGTGTCTAGTAATTGTAAGAAATATTTAGACACATGCAGCGACAGCCTGTGCTTTGTGCTTTGTGCTTTCGGCTCTTTGACTATGGACTATTGGACTATGGACAATTTACTATTTCCAAGCTATTAACTCGTCAATTACTCATCCAGATAACAAACAACGAGGACAAAAACAAGAAAATGAAGGGAAATGGAATTGGGTTTCCATTCCAGTACACGGAAAAAGGAGCACGAAGCACGAACAAGATATGTGATACGTGAACCATTTTCCTTTATCTTGACAAGTTGACAAGGCACACGACAAAACTAAAAATGCTTCTTTTAAAGGGGATAGAAAGTCAAGAGCAGTGGGATTTCCAGGAATCCAGTATTTTTCCTGCTTCAACCTGACCCAAATACAAATCTAAAATCCAAATCCAAACACAAATTGAGAATCTAGAATCTACAATCAACAATCGAGAATCGAGAACTCAGAAACTCACTTAATCGCCCCCATTTATCATCATCAATCATCAAAGTCAAAGTGAAGCACACGTGTCTCGAGTCTCAATTATAAAGCCTGAACCCGCACTTTTGTATAATAAAGCTATTTTTCCCGTTGCAGTTGACCTTTTACCATTTGTATTTTTAATAATCAGCGGAAAGAGCAGAATCGTGTCGTTTAATTAAGATACTTTATACTACATGACTTTCACTTTAAGAAGAAGATTGTCAACTTTTTGAGCCGAATTTTCTTGTGATTCAATTAAGAATGGAGATTGGAAAAAAAAGCAAAAAGAAACTTCATTTTACTGCAAACTGTGCATATGGAAGATCTATATTAAAGAAACTTGTTGTGAAGTGAAAAATATAAAAATCGGCGTTGAAGTTTGTCAATTTGTTTTTTAATTTCACACTGTTTGTAAAATATAAAACGTTAATTCTAGTTGGATAAAAATTTAAAAACTACATCTCAGGAATTTAGACACAGCTTTTAAAATAATATTAAGGTTAAAATGAAAACGGACGTTCGAAAATACTCGTTAAACTACTCCTTTCAAAACTCTGAGACGCCTTTGCATAAAAGTGATCGTGTTCGGGTTTTAAATGGGAAAAGGTTAAAAATTTCCGGGAATCATTTCCCGCCGTACATTTACTCCTCTGTTAATAGTGTCACTGGTGAAAGGGAGTTTCATGGTGCGAATTATCAAATTGTGAATTCCGCCGCATTAAAATATAATTTCACCTTCGACCTGGATGCTCCTCGTGGGAAAGGAACTGGGACAAAATTGCCGAATGGAACTTGGACAGGATTAATGTCCGACGTTTTGTACAAGAAATCCGACCTCGCCATCGTTCTCGCTCACACTAGTGACAGAAACGGCCTAATTGATTTCACAACTTCCTTTGGGGCGGCAAATCTAGTATTTTCAACAGCAAGGCCAAAAATAAGTTTAAAACCTGAGGCTATCGTCTACTCATTTTCTAATCAAGTGTGGTTTTTGTTCTTCTTGGTTTTTGTGCTATTTGTCCCGCTAATTTATTTCTCATCAAAAAGTGAAGAGTCCAAATCCAGAGAAAGAAGAAAAAGACAAAAACAAAAACAAATACATGAAAAATATGAAGCACATGAAGAGACTTTTGACGAGGCATTTTTTGCCGCCTATAAAATGAGTTTAGAGCAGTGTGCTAGAATCCCGCGCGGCGCGATGCTGCCCGCATTCCTCTACCTAACTTTCATCATTGTGATGAGTTGTGGCTACAAGTGCAATCTATTGGCGTCGCTCTCTTTCCCAGAAGCGGATAAAATCCCGCTGGACTTCCCCCAACTTGCTCAAAGAACAGACTACAAAATATATTTTGATATGAGCGGGATTGTCGGCTATAATTATTTTATGAACAATCGAGGGAATGTGACGCCACTTTTATTAAATTTGAGAGAACGCTTCAAGGACAATTTGGTACGGGGTAATCCCGCCAAATGTGTTTTGGCGGCTTTCCTCCTGCCCCAGACAGTTTGTATCGCCTGGCACACGGTGCTAAATCAAGTGATTGGTCAAAATTTGAGTTTGGTCCGTGGATTCCGCCCGCTGTATCAAAGTCAACAGAGTGTCACGCGGATTTGGGTCACGATTGGACTTCAGAAAAATTCCCCTTATACAAAAGCCTTTAGTTTCATTTCTTCCTCTTTTTATGAAACGGGTTGGATTGAGAAATGGCATCGAGAGATTATCGAGGATTTTGAAAAGGGTGGGAAAGTTTGGATGAAAAAGGTACAACTGAAAAAAAAATTAAAAAAGAATAATAAAAATTTAAAAGTTGGGGGAAAGGAAAAAGAAAAGTCGGATGTTTCAGATGAACAACTGGAAACTGCAGAATCCACATACAAAGAAATTTTAAAAGTGATGCACCAACAAAATGTGAAAGAAGTAAAACCACTACAGTTCAAAAATCTCAAAATTGTCTTTATCATCATTTTGACGGGGATTTTTTTGGCCAGTTTAAGTTTCCTCTGTGAATTTTTAATGGGACATTTTCAAATCTCTGTAAATAATATGATGATCACAAAAGAGGTGCAGAGGGCTATCAAAAGTTGGAGTAACAAAAAAAGTAATAACTCTTCTGCTGGTTTGGATTTACAATTAGTAGTGAAAGCGGAAAAGGCAAAGAATTTGGACAAGTGGAACTTTCATTTGAAATCTGTGTCAAAAATGTTGAATAATGTGGAAAACGGGAATGAAAGTATGGAAATGAACACAAGTGGAAATTCTACTGATGTTGATGGTGTTTTTATGGAGGAGGATCGACCTGAAAATGATCCTCTACAAGTTAAACTCAACAGTGAGGACTATTTTAAACTTCATTACAATTGGTAAAATTTCATGTAAAAATATGGAAAATCAAAAGTGAATGAATTCATCAAGCTCTGAGATTTCTTTGATTTCTGCTGGAACATATCAGTTTTCTCATGTAAAATCAATACTTAAATTTACTCCCATCATTTGACGGGCTTTTTGTTTGTTTAATAGAAAATTTTATTTATATTATTAATAATAATTATTATTTTAATATCATTAACAAAATCAAGAAAATCTTAAAAAATCAAGGAAATCTTTGAAAAACCACGCCCCGCGCATATTCAATATTCGATTTTTTGACCAAAATAAAAAATAAAAACATTTCAATCTGGAGAATTTTGTTGAATTGATGCACTGATGCTATTTATTTGAGTATTTTATTGTAGTAAAAAATACACGAAAAACTGTTTTTGTCCTTTTTCTATCGGTGGGAGTATTATTTTATTGCACCTGTTTTGTTTATTCAAGTTGCGGATTATGAACTATTCACTATGCACAAAATTGTACAAACACTCTGCTCTAGATTCTAGAGTCTAAAATTCTTCCTTCCATATGCTTTGCAATATGATTTATTTT
>JABASP010003216.1:0-15153 GCA_019776565.1 Sminthurinus signatus | reverse complement strand
ATATTATAAATATGTGTTCATTTTAGAATCAATTTAAAACGAGCACACATTCGTGGGATTGTTTTCGGATTTGTCTACTCTGTTCCATACTGGGCTTATGCAATAAGTGTTAGTTATGGAGCTTATCTAGTTGAGCAAGAATGTGCATCAATTGCTGATGTTTTCAAGGTATTATTTAAAAATATCCCTATAAAAGTACATTCTAATATAAAGACTAAGCATTCAATAAATATAATAAAAAAATTTCTCTGACATAATATAATATAGGTTGCTGAAGCTCTAATATTTGGAACGATGAGTGGAGGTGCAGCATTGGCATTCGCACCAGATTATGACAAGGGAAAAATTGCTGCTGCTAGAATCATGAAACTTTTTCAACGTCGCCCATTGATTGATCCTAATCCAGATACTGGAAAAATTATTGTAAGCTCTTACATTTTGCATTATGTTTATTCTAAACTGTCTAGTTATCAATTCTCAATTGAGTAACACACTAAATTTTAATTTAAAAATAGGAGGATCCAAAAGGAGATGTTAAATTTTCCAACGTATCCTTCACATATCCATCAAGACCACAAAATCAAGTACTCAATAATTTTAATATGGAAGCAGAATTCGGTCAAACTGTAGCTATAGTGGGCCCCAGTGGCAGTGGAAAAAGTACCACAGCTGCTTTATTGATGAGATTCTATGACCCGAATGATGGAGAAGTAGTAAGTACTTCATACACTTTTTAATTTCTAAATGTAGCTAGTTTTAGCAAAGATCATCCATGGTACTTGTATCTGTAACTAATTTTCAACTACAATAATTTTTTTGTATATTGTATATTTCATTACTATGAATTTCAGACTTTTGATTCCTTAAGTTTGAAAACTCTCAACATGTACCATCTGAGAAGTTTATTTGGCTTGGTGTCTCAGGAACCTTGTATGTTTAATTCAAATTATTTTCAAATACATAGCAATGCAAGATTTTGAACGGAATTTAAATATTTATCTTTTATCACTTTTATTTAAAATTCTTATAATAATAATATTTAAGATAAGTAAAACGTAAAACGTAATGTTGTTTTGTTCCATGTGTATGGATTCTTAGGTCTATTTGATTGTACTATTAAAGAAAATATTGCTTATGGAGACAATTCCCGAGAAGTTACAGATGAAGAAATCATAAATGTCTCAAAACTTGCTAATATTCATCATTTCATTTCTCAGCTTCCAGCAGTAAGAATAGCAATAATTATTATGAAACCTCATGTGATGTGATAAGCTTGTTACTTAATAATATTTTTTGTTTGCAAATATTACAGGGCTATGAAACACGTGTTGGAAGTCTAGGTTCATTATTGTCAGGTGGACAAAAACAACGGATTGCAATAGCAAGATCACTAATAAGAAAGCCTAAAGTAATGATTCTCGATGAAGCTACGGCAAGTTTAGATTCACTATCCGAGAAAACTGTCCAAATGGCTTTAGATAATGCATCAAAAAAAGCTCAACCATGTCTTACAATCTCTATAGCTCACCGTCTCTCATCTATTAAACATTCAGATTTAATTTTAGTACTCAGAAATGGAAAAATTGTAGAGTATGGAAAACATGAAGATTTACTGAGACAGCAAAGGTTTTATTACACCATGTGGTACATACAACAGGAAATGCATACGTAACATACCATAAACATGAAAATTAATTTAATATATCATAATATATCTATATTTTTCTTAATCTTCTTGCGTTTAAATTCTACATCCCTAAAATATTATATATTATTAACTGTAATATTACGAAGCTATTCTTTCTTTTTGTTTTTGAGTTGTTAATCCATTAACAACTAGAAAGTTCATTATTTTTTACTAAATTCATAACATTTTTCAAGTTACGTAAAAAATACTATATATTATTATATGTCGAGTATTTATGTTTTTTTTGTTCGTTATTTTTTGATTTCATTTGATATATTGATGTTATGCTTTGTGATAATAATAAATAATAATATTATTATCAATACATTTTAAAGTAACTTTATGTACTTTTCACGTTGAATAAAAATGCCTAAAATAATCCAAAGTTTACAAAAAAAACATGGACAAAATAATAAATTTAAACCTTTGTTATATTTAATCTTTAATAATATATTATACTTTTAACCTAGCATAAAATTAACATTGAAACACTAAAAGTTTGATAAAATTTATAACTAGTCTTAGGATAAAACAGCAGTAATTATTTAGCGAAAAAAATATTAATCTAGTGTGTTTGTAAAATCTTACCCATTTTCTACTTTGATGAATCATGGGGCCATTTTTTACATTATCTTTTTTTAAATTCTATAGTGCTGCAACTTTCAAAATGTTATTTTTTTTAAACAACTGAACTGAACTAATAGTACTTTTTTGTACTATCTTTGTTTTGGAAAAATACAACATACATAATATATTATTATTTATACCGAAAACGGAAAACGATCATCGGTAATAATTATTATTATTACTATTATCTATTAATAATGACGTTTTAGGATTAAGGATTAAGTTTTGTGATATTCGTATAAGATTTTACAAACACATTCTAATTAAAGTCTTTGATACCAACAATATTACAAAAAAAATATAGATAGTTTAGTCAGTAAAACTATAAAAACTATACGAATGATAATCATATTAACCAGTGTAATAATTCATAAAAAATAAGTTTTTTTTAATGTCAATAAACTCTAACACCAATAATAAAACGATATATATTATCGGGATATACGTGTAAGAAGTACGAAAATATAATATACTTGCGTATTTTAAGCCTGTTTCGATTTGATGACCTCCATAATTACAGGTAATAAAGTTTGTCCTCCATATCTGCATGTGGATCCGCTTTCAAGTGTTGACCAGCTAGGTAGGCAAGCTTGTGTGCGTACTAATTTAAAAAAAAAAAAAACAAGATGAAGAAGGAAAATTTTCAAGAAATTAGTATCGACATTAAAAATGTTATTGTAATAATAATAATCATGATTGTTATTCTACCAAAAACACATAATACATTATAGAATTTTTATTTTTATTGATAATAAAAAATATTTAAATAATGATACTTCAATAATATATTATTATATAAAGGAATTTTACTTGGCACATTGCTGGAACACGAACTGTACCAGGCCAATTGAAATACATAAAAGTTGTAGCATAGGCAAACTTCTGAATCAAATTTGGCTTAATATCCGAGTTATCTTCCAAAACAATAAAATGTGTTGGATTGACGGTACCCTAAGAACAAGGAATAAAACCAAAATATACCAAAGTCAGCATACTTAAGATCAATCAAAATACAGTTATACAAAGATTAAGTTTTGAAAGAATGTTGGTTAATTTTTGATCTTCTTGATCTTCTTACCTGTCCAACTAATTGTGAAACAAGGAAGAAATCAAAAAGATACCGTCGAGTGACAGAATGATCCAAAACTGAGCCAGGTTTTGGATTTTCTAACTTTGCACCCTATGATATAAAAAAATAAAAAAACACAAGTACAAATTTGTAGTAAAATTAAACCAATTACTTAATATCCTTCATATAATAAATAATAATATATTAATTATTAATTTATCCAGAATTTTGAATTATTGTTATTTTAAGACATACTCTACTCAAGAAGAATCGCTCATTAATTTTCTTTTGAACCACTACAAAGGTAAAATTAATAGACTTTGCAGCATCTTCATAGATTATGTCAATGCCACTTTTTAATTGTGCAACTTCAGTAGCTAACACATGTTCCAATTGTCCATCACTCACACCATCACGGAAGACAATAACTCTATCAGGTGGAGCATTATTGTGCTAAAAAAAAAAGAAACGATTGATTTTAAAATGAAGTTTGTTATAAATATATTTTATGTTTTCATTTTATATCTTTTTACACAAAAATCATTTTTTTAAAATAAAAAACACTCAAAATATATTGCTTAATAATATTAAAATGTTTACCTTGAAAAATTCTTGAAGCGCCAAGCAAAAACTTGATTGAAGAGCATTGGCAGCTATTTCCTCCTTTGGTTTTTGATACACTACCTTTGAAAAATACCTTGTACATTTGGTATCCATGGTTGCTACTAATGCATGTACTGAAGGTCCCTTTCGTAAAGGATCATGGTAAGCATCAACTCCAACAAACATGATTTTGGCCGTCTACAAATTACAAATAACCAAAAAATATAATAAATCCTCATGGTTAATAAACTTTATACTTCATATGAACGATGTAAAAAAGGGGGAGGGGGATTGTAATATTTAATACCATATTTCATATTACACTTATTATAAAAATCTAGAAAGGAATTTTTACTTACCACGGGAATGCCAAGTGCCCATAAAGCTCCTCCTAATTTAGCATTAATTTGTAATGCTACCTTTTGCATTACTGATCGAACTCTTTTTTCATTTCGGAGGGTCTTTGTAAGAATTACTTGAGATGGGATTGGACAGTCTACCAAACAATGTGTTTTTACAGCTCGATACAGATCATCACGGGAAAATGGAAGGACGACAATTACAAATTGAGCCTTTAAATAGTTATGAAAAAACAAAATCGAAAACATGCGTAAATAATTAATTTTATAATTTCAGAAGCTACAAGTTCTAAGAATAAGAATGATAATAATTAATAATAATATAATTTTTTGGATGTTGTTTTAGTTTAAACGTAATATAATATAATTTCTACCTCTACAAAAATCAGAATAACAATAATAATAATTAATAATTATTATCATCATTTTAAAGGCTTTGTAAATAATTATGATTTAATAAAGAAAAAAGAAGAAAAAAATGACAAACTTAAGACTTACGCTTTTTGGGTTTGCTACTTCAAGAAGCAGTTTTTTCAATGAATTAACGTTCATTGCGTCAACAGTGAAAATTTCACCTGGGGGTCCTGCTTGAATTCCCAAAGCTTTGGATACTTGGGTATAAGTTTTAATCATATTATCAACAATAGCTTTGTCGTTTTTTGTACAATATTATAAATATGTGTTCATTTTAGAATCAATTTAAAACGAGCACACATTCGTGGGATTGTTTTCGGATTTGTCTACTCTGTTCCATACTGGGCTTATGCAATAAGTGTTAGTTATGGAGCTTATCTAGTTGAGCAAGAATGTGCATCAATTGCTGATGTTTTCAAGGTATTATTTAAAAATATCCCTATAAAAGTACATTCTAATATAAAGACTAAGCATTCAATAAATATAATAAAAAAATTTCTCTGACATAATATAATATAGGTTGCTGAAGCTCTAATATTTGGAACGATGAGTGGAGGTGCAGCATTGGCATTCGCACCAGATTATGACAAGGGAAAAATTGCTGCTGCTAGAATCATGAAACTTTTTCAACGTCGCCCATTGATTGATCCTAATCCAGATACTGGAAAAATTATTGTAAGCTCTTACATTTTGCATTATGTTTATTCTAAACTGTCTAGTTATCAATTCTCAATTGAGTAACACACTAAATTTTAATTTAAAAATAGGAGGATCCAAAAGGAGATGTTAAATTTTCCAACGTATCCTTCACATATCCATCAAGACCACAAAATCAAGTACTCAATAATTTTAATATGGAAGCAGAATTCGGTCAAACTGTAGCTATAGTGGGCCCCAGTGGCAGTGGAAAAAGTACCACAGCTGCTTTATTGATGAGATTCTATGACCCGAATGATGGAGAAGTAGTAAGTACTTCATACACTTTTTAATTTCTAAATGTAGCTAGTTTTAGCAAAGATCATCCATGGTACTTGTATCTGTAACTAATTTTCAACTACAATAATTTTTTTGTATATTGTATATTTCATTACTATGAATTTCAGACTTTTGATTCCTTAAGTTTGAAAACTCTCAACATGTACCATCTGAGAAGTTTATTTGGCTTGGTGTCTCAGGAACCTTGTATGTTTAATTCAAATTATTTTCAAATACATAGCAATGCAAGATTTTGAACGGAATTTAAATATTTATCTTTTATCACTTTTATTTAAAATTCTTATAATAATAATATTTAAGATAAGTAAAACGTAAAACGTAATGTTGTTTTGTTCCATGTGTATGGATTCTTAGGTCTATTTGATTGTACTATTAAAGAAAATATTGCTTATGGAGACAATTCCCGAGAAGTTACAGATGAAGAAATCATAAATGTCTCAAAACTTGCTAATATTCATCATTTCATTTCTCAGCTTCCAGCAGTAAGAATAGCAATAATTATTATGAAACCTCATGTGATGTGATAAGCTTGTTACTTAATAATATTTTTTGTTTGCAAATATTACAGGGCTATGAAACACGTGTTGGAAGTCTAGGTTCATTATTGTCAGGTGGACAAAAACAACGGATTGCAATAGCAAGATCACTAATAAGAAAGCCTAAAGTAATGATTCTCGATGAAGCTACGGCAAGTTTAGATTCACTATCCGAGAAAACTGTCCAAATGGCTTTAGATAATGCATCAAAAAAAGCTCAACCATGTCTTACAATCTCTATAGCTCACCGTCTCTCATCTATTAAACATTCAGATTTAATTTTAGTACTCAGAAATGGAAAAATTGTAGAGTATGGAAAACATGAAGATTTACTGAGACAGCAAAGGTTTTATTACACCATGTGGTACATACAACAGGAAATGCATACGTAACATACCATAAACATGAAAATTAATTTAATATATCATAATATATCTATATTTTTCTTAATCTTCTTGCGTTTAAATTCTACATCCCTAAAATATTATATATTATTAACTGTAATATTACGAAGCTATTCTTTCTTTTTGTTTTTGAGTTGTTAATCCATTAACAACTAGAAAGTTCATTATTTTTTACTAAATTCATAACATTTTTCAAGTTACGTAAAAAATACTATATATTATTATATGTCGAGTATTTATGTTTTTTTTGTTCGTTATTTTTTGATTTCATTTGATATATTGATGTTATGCTTTGTGATAATAATAAATAATAATATTATTATCAATACATTTTAAAGTAACTTTATGTACTTTTCACGTTGAATAAAAATGCCTAAAATAATCCAAAGTTTACAAAAAAAACATGGACAAAATAATAAATTTAAACCTTTGTTATATTTAATCTTTAATAATATATTATACTTTTAACCTAGCATAAAATTAACATTGAAACACTAAAAGTTTGATAAAATTTATAACTAGTCTTAGGATAAAACAGCAGTAATTATTTAGCGAAAAAAATATTAATCTAGTGTGTTTGTAAAATCTTACCCATTTTCTACTTTGATGAATCATGGGGCCATTTTTTACATTATCTTTTTTTAAATTCTATAGTGCTGCAACTTTCAAAATGTTATTTTTTTTAAACAACTGAACTGAACTAATAGTACTTTTTTGTACTATCTTTGTTTTGGAAAAATACAACATACATAATATATTATTATTTATACCGAAAACGGAAAACGATCATCGGTAATAATTATTATTATTACTATTATCTATTAATAATGACGTTTTAGGATTAAGGATTAAGTTTTGTGATATTCGTATAAGATTTTACAAACACATTCTAATTAAAGTCTTTGATACCAACAATATTACAAAAAAAATATAGATAGTTTAGTCAGTAAAACTATAAAAACTATACGAATGATAATCATATTAACCAGTGTAATAATTCATAAAAAATAAGTTTTTTTTAATGTCAATAAACTCTAACACCAATAATAAAACGATATATATTATCGGGATATACGTGTAAGAAGTACGAAAATATAATATACTTGCGTATTTTAAGCCTGTTTCGATTTGATGACCTCCATAATTACAGGTAATAAAGTTTGTCCTCCATATCTGCATGTGGATCCGCTTTCAAGTGTTGACCAGCTAGGTAGGCAAGCTTGTGTGCGTACTAATTTAAAAAAAAAAAAAACAAGATGAAGAAGGAAAATTTTCAAGAAATTAGTATCGACATTAAAAATGTTATTGTAATAATAATAATCATGATTGTTATTCTACCAAAAACACATAATACATTATAGAATTTTTATTTTTATTGATAATAAAAAATATTTAAATAATGATACTTCAATAATATATTATTATATAAAGGAATTTTACTTGGCACATTGCTGGAACACGAACTGTACCAGGCCAATTGAAATACATAAAAGTTGTAGCATAGGCAAACTTCTGAATCAAATTTGGCTTAATATCCGAGTTATCTTCCAAAACAATAAAATGTGTTGGATTGACGGTACCCTAAGAACAAGGAATAAAACCAAAATATACCAAAGTCAGCATACTTAAGATCAATCAAAATACAGTTATACAAAGATTAAGTTTTGAAAGAATGTTGGTTAATTTTTGATCTTCTTGATCTTCTTACCTGTCCAACTAATTGTGAAACAAGGAAGAAATCAAAAAGATACCGTCGAGTGACAGAATGATCCAAAACTGAGCCAGGTTTTGGATTTTCTAACTTTGCACCCTATGATATAAAAAAATAAAAAAACACAAGTACAAATTTGTAGTAAAATTAAACCAATTACTTAATATCCTTCATATAATAAATAATAATATATTAATTATTAATTTATCCAGAATTTTGAATTATTGTTATTTTAAGACATACTCTACTCAAGAAGAATCGCTCATTAATTTTCTTTTGAACCACTACAAAGGTAAAATTAATAGACTTTGCAGCATCTTCATAGATTATGTCAATGCCACTTTTTAATTGTGCAACTTCAGTAGCTAACACATGTTCCAATTGTCCATCACTCACACCATCACGGAAGACAATAACTCTATCAGGTGGAGCATTATTGTGCTAAAAAAAAAAGAAACGATTGATTTTAAAATGAAGTTTGTTATAAATATATTTTATGTTTTCATTTTATATCTTTTTACACAAAAATCATTTTTTTAAAATAAAAAACACTCAAAATATATTGCTTAATAATATTAAAATGTTTACCTTGAAAAATTCTTGAAGCGCCAAGCAAAAACTTGATTGAAGAGCATTGGCAGCTATTTCCTCCTTTGGTTTTTGATACACTACCTTTGAAAAATACCTTGTACATTTGGTATCCATGGTTGCTACTAATGCATGTACTGAAGGTCCCTTTCGTAAAGGATCATGGTAAGCATCAACTCCAACAAACATGATTTTGGCCGTCTACAAATTACAAATAACCAAAAAATATAATAAATCCTCATGGTTAATAAACTTTATACTTCATATGAACGATGTAAAAAAGGGGGAGGGGGATTGTAATATTTAATACCATATTTCATATTACACTTATTATAAAAATCTAGAAAGGAATTTTTACTTACCACGGGAATGCCAAGTGCCCATAAAGCTCCTCCTAATTTAGCATTAATTTGTAATGCTACCTTTTGCATTACTGATCGAACTCTTTTTTCATTTCGGAGGGTCTTTGTAAGAATTACTTGAGATGGGATTGGACAGTCTACCAAACAATGTGTTTTTACAGCTCGATACAGATCATCACGGGAAAATGGAAGGACGACAATTACAAATTGAGCCTTTAAATAGTTATGAAAAAACAAAATCGAAAACATGCGTAAATAATTAATTTTATAATTTCAGAAGCTACAAGTTCTAAGAATAAGAATGATAATAATTAATAATAATATAATTTTTTGGATGTTGTTTTAGTTTAAACGTAATATAATATAATTTCTACCTCTACAAAAATCAGAATAACAATAATAATAATTAATAATTATTATCATCATTTTAAAGGCTTTGTAAATAATTATGATTTAATAAAGAAAAAAGAAGAAAAAAATGACAAACTTAAGACTTACGCTTTTTGGGTTTGCTACTTCAAGAAGCAGTTTTTTCAATGAATTAACGTTCATTGCGTCAACAGTGAAAATTTCACCTGGGGGTCCTGCTTGAATTCCCAAAGCTTTGGATACTTGGGTATAAGTTTTAATCATATTATCAACAATAGCTTTGTCGTTTTTTGTACAATATTATAAATATGTGTTCATTTTAGAATCAATTTAAAACGAGCACACATTCGTGGGATTGTTTTCGGATTTGTCTACTCTGTTCCATACTGGGCTTATGCAATAAGTGTTAGTTATGGAGCTTATCTAGTTGAGCAAGAATGTGCATCAATTGCTGATGTTTTCAAGGTATTATTTAAAAATATCCCTATAAAAGTACATTCTAATATAAAGACTAAGCATTCAATAAATATAATAAAAAAATTTCTCTGACATAATATAATATAGGTTGCTGAAGCTCTAATATTTGGAACGATGAGTGGAGGTGCAGCATTGGCATTCGCACCAGATTATGACAAGGGAAAAATTGCTGCTGCTAGAATCATGAAACTTTTTCAACGTCGCCCATTGATTGATCCTAATCCAGATACTGGAAAAATTATTGTAAGCTCTTACATTTTGCATTATGTTTATTCTAAACTGTCTAGTTATCAATTCTCAATTGAGTAACACACTAAATTTTAATTTAAAAATAGGAGGATCCAAAAGGAGATGTTAAATTTTCCAACGTATCCTTCACATATCCATCAAGACCACAAAATCAAGTACTCAATAATTTTAATATGGAAGCAGAATTCGGTCAAACTGTAGCTATAGTGGGCCCCAGTGGCAGTGGAAAAAGTACCACAGCTGCTTTATTGATGAGATTCTATGACCCGAATGATGGAGAAGTAGTAAGTACTTCATACACTTTTTAATTTCTAAATGTAGCTAGTTTTAGCAAAGATCATCCATGGTACTTGTATCTGTAACTAATTTTCAACTACAATAATTTTTTTGTATATTGTATATTTCATTACTATGAATTTCAGACTTTTGATTCCTTAAGTTTGAAAACTCTCAACATGTACCATCTGAGAAGTTTATTTGGCTTGGTGTCTCAGGAACCTTGTATGTTTAATTCAAATTATTTTCAAATACATAGCAATGCAAGATTTTGAACGGAATTTAAATATTTATCTTTTATCACTTTTATTTAAAATTCTTATAATAATAATATTTAAGATAAGTAAAACGTAAAACGTAATGTTGTTTTGTTCCATGTGTATGGATTCTTAGGTCTATTTGATTGTACTATTAAAGAAAATATTGCTTATGGAGACAATTCCCGAGAAGTTACAGATGAAGAAATCATAAATGTCTCAAAACTTGCTAATATTCATCATTTCATTTCTCAGCTTCCAGCAGTAAGAATAGCAATAATTATTATGAAACCTCATGTGATGTGATAAGCTTGTTACTTAATAATATTTTTTGTTTGCAAATATTACAGGGCTATGAAACACGTGTTGGAAGTCTAGGTTCATTATTGTCAGGTGGACAAAAACAACGGATTGCAATAGCAAGATCACTAATAAGAAAGCCTAAAGTAATGATTCTCGATGAAGCTACGGCAAGTTTAGATTCACTATCCGAGAAAACTGTCCAAATGGCTTTAGATAATGCATCAAAAAAAGCTCAACCATGTCTTACAATCTCTATAGCTCACCGTCTCTCATCTATTAAACATTCAGATTTAATTTTAGTACTCAGAAATGGAAAAATTGTAGAGTATGGAAAACATGAAGATTTACTGAGACAGCAAAGGTTTTATTACACCATGTGGTACATACAACAGGAAATGCATACGTAACATACCATAAACATGAAAATTAATTTAATATATCATAATATATCTATATTTTTCTTAATCTTCTTGCGTTTAAATTCTACATCCCTAAAATATTATATATTATTAACTGTAATATTACGAAGCTATTCTTTCTTTTTGTTTTTGAGTTGTTAATCCATTAACAACTAGAAAGTTCATTATTTTTTACTAAATTCATAACATTTTTCAAGTTACGTAAAAAATACTATATATTATTATATGTCGAGTATTTATGTTTTTTTTGTTCGTTATTTTTTGATTTCATTTGATATATTGATGTTATGCTTTGTGATAATAATAAATAATAATATTATTATCAATACATTTTAAAGTAACTTTATGTACTTTTCACGTTGAATAAAAATGCCTAAAATAATCCAAAGTTTACAAAAAAAACATGGACAAAATAATAAATTTAAACCTTTGTTATATTTAATCTTTAATAATATATTATACTTTTAACCTAGCATAAAATTAACATTGAAACACTAAAAGTTTGATAAAATTTATAACTAGTCTTAGGATAAAACAGCAGTAATTATTTAGCGAAAAAAATATTAATCTAGTGTGTTTGTAAAATCTTACCCATTTTCTACTTTGATGAATCATGGGGCCATTTTTTACATTATCTTTTTTTAAATTCTATAGTGCTGCAACTTTCAAAATGTTATTTTTTTTAAACAACTGAACTGAACTAATAGTACTTTTTTGTACTATCTTTGTTTTGGAAAAATACAACATACATAATATATTATTATTTATACCGAAAACGGAAAACGATCATCGGTAATAATTATTATTATTACTATTATCTATTAATAATGACGTTTTAGGATTAAGGATTAAGTTTTGTGATATTCGTATAAGATTTTACAAACACATTCTAATTAAAGTCTTTGATACCAACAATATTACAAAAAAAATATAGATAGTTTAGTCAGTAAAACTATAAAAACTATACGAATGATAATCATATTAACCAGTGTAATAATTCATAAAAAATAAGTTTTTTTTAATGTCAATAAACTCTAACACCAATAATAAAACGATATATATTATCGGGATATACGTGTAAGAAGTACGAAAATATAATATACTTGCGTATTTTAAGCCTGTTTCGATTTGATGACCTCCATAATTACAGGTAATAAAGTTTGTCCTCCATATCTGCATGTGGATCCGCTTTCAAGTGTTGACCAGCTAGGTAGGCAAGCTTGTGTGCGTACTAATTTAAAAAAAAAAAAAACAAGATGAAGAAGGAAAATTTTCAAGAAATTAGTATCGACATTAAAAATGTTATTGTAATAATAATAATCATGATTGTTATTCTACCAAAAACACATAATACATTATAGAATTTTTATTTTTATTGATAATAAAAAATATTTAAATAATGATACTTCAATAATATATTATTATATAAAGGAATTTTACTTGGCACATTGCTGGAACACGAACTGTACCAGGCCAATTGAAATACATAAAAGTTGTAGCATAGGCAAACTTCTGAATCAAATTTGGCTTAATATCCGAGTTATCTTCCAAAACAATAAAATGTGTTGGATTGACGGTACCCTAAGAACAAGGAATAAAACCAAAATATACCAAAGTCAGCATACTTAAGATCAATCAAAATACAGTTATACAAAGATTAAGTTTTGAAAGAATGTTGGTTAATTTTTGATCTTCTTGATCTTCTTACCTGTCCAACTAATTGTGAAACAAGGAAGAAATCAAAAAGATACCGTCGAGTGACAGAATGATCCAAAACTGAGCCAGGTTTTGGATTTTCTAACTTTGCACCCTATGATATAAAAAAATAAAAAAACACAAGTACAAATTTGTAGTAAAATTAAACCAATTACTTAATATCCTTCATATAATAAATAATAATATATTAATTATTAATTTATCCAGAATTTTGAATTATTGTTATTTTAAGACATACTCTACTCAAGAAGAATCGCTCATTAATTTTCTTTTGAACCACTACAAAGGTAAAATTAATAGACTTTGCAGCATCTTCATAGATTATGTCAATGCCACTTTTTAATTGTGCAACTTCAGTAGCTAACACATGTTCCAATTGTCCATCACTCACACCATCACGGAAGACAATAACTCTATCAGGTGGAGCATTATTGTGCTAAAAAAAAAAGAAACGATTGATTTTAAAATGAAGTTTGTTATAAATATATTTTATGTTTTCATTTTATATCTTTTTACACAAAAATCATTTTTTTAAAATAAAAAACACTCAAAATATATTGCTTAATAATATTAAAATGTTTACCTTGAAAAATTCTTGAAGCGCCAAGCAAAAACTTGATTGAAGAGCATTGGCAGCTATTTCCTCCTTTGGTTTTTGATACACTACCTTTGAAAAATACCTTGTACATTTGGTATCCATGGTTGCTACTAATGCATGTACTGAAGGTCCCTTTCGTAAAGGATCATGGTAAGCATCAACTCCAACAAACATGATTTTGGCCGTCTACAAATTACAAATAACCAAAAAATATAATAAATCCTCATGGTTAATAAACTTTATACTTCATATGAACGATGTAAAAAAGGGGGAGGGGGATTGTAATATTTAATACCATATTTCATATTACACTTATTATAAAAATCTAGAAAGGAATTTTTACTTACCACGGGAATGCCAAGTGCCCATAAAGCTCCTCCTAATTTAGCATTAATTTGTAATGCTACCTTTTGCATTACTGATCGAACTCTTTTTTCATTTCGGAGGGTCTTTGTAAGAATTACTTGAGATGGGATTGGACAGTCTACCAAACAATGTGTTTTTACAGCTCGATACAGATCATCACGGGAAAATGGAAGGACGACAATTACAAATTGAGCCTTTAAATAGTTATGAAAAAACAAAATCGAAAACATGCGTAAATAATTAATTTTATAATTTCAGAAGCTACAAGTTCTAAGAATAAGAATGATAATAATTAATAATAATATAATTTTTTGGATGTTGTTTTAGTTTAAACGTAATATAATATAATTTCTACCTCTACAAAAATCAGAATAACAATAATAATAATTAATAATTATTATCATCATTTTAAAGGCTTTGTAAATAATTATGATTTAATAAAGAAAAAAGAAGAAAAAAATGACAAACTTAAGACTTACGCTTTTTGGGTTTGCTACTTCAAGAAGCAGTTTTTTCAATGAATTAACGTTCATTGCGTCAACAGTGAAAATTTCACCTGGGGGTCCTGCTTGAATTCCCAAAGCTTTGGATACTTGGGTATAAGTTTTAATCATATTATCAACAATAGCTTTGTCGTTTTTTGTACAATATTATAAATATGTGTTCATTTTAGAATCAATTTAAAACGAGCACACATTCGTGGGATTGTTTTCGGATTTGTCTACTCTGTTCCATACTGGGCTTATGCAATAAGTGTTAGTTATGGA
>JABASP010003215.1:0-15160 GCA_019776565.1 Sminthurinus signatus | reverse complement strand
GCGATTTTTTTAGACATGTTAGAATGACCCTTGACCATGTTTAGACCATTAAATTAAGAAACTTAATTATCCGTATGTACATGTATGTAATATGTGTGTAGTGTTTACACTGTATACACTATACATGTATGCAGGGCCTGTACATTACAGATGCGGCCCCCAACTAAGCATACTGCTGCTGGGCAAATACAGTCCTATGTCCTTGCGATAAACAATGCGCTGGACACTGGACTGCATCATAATTCAAATCCATTTCTGGATCATGAATTGCGAATTGGAATTGCGAAATTGGTTTTTGCTCCTAATTTATTTTAATTTTATTTTTTTAATTGGATTTTATTTTTATGAAAAGGGAAAACGGGAGTATATAAAAATGGGGAAAGGAAAAAAGGGAATAAAAAGGGACACGGGAAAAGGGAATAAAACTGGAAAAAACAAAAAGGGAGAGGGGACATATATATGTATGAGGAGAAAAGAGAGTTTGATGATATACATCATAATATAATATATGTGTAGTGTGTATAATATATTAAAATGTATATAATATATATTATAAAATTTAAAAAAAATCTGACCGGAGGTCTATCTAAAGTAGACACATGGACCGGAAGCCGGTAGTTTATACAAATATTGTGTATATCTCGACGTATTAAGAAATTGAAAGTTTTGTGCTCAGCGTACAATACTTTGAAAATAAAATAAAAACATGAATGTTTATACTACACCTTTGAATGTCATACCAATGTAAAAAGGGCAGTTTAAATTACAATTAACTGTTACAGTTAACTGAGGTGGTGGGTTGGACATTGGTATGATATTTAACAATACCAAATGTGTAGTGTGTACATGTAGTCAAAGGTCAATGAAGTGGTCAAGGGTCATATTAACATATTTCTACGATCGGGAAACGGCTGGATGTCCAGCACGAAGTGCTGGACTCAGCTCGTATATATATATATATATATATGTATCTTATACTTATTTTGATAAACCTCGTTTCAACAGATTGTGTAAGTGTTTATACCATATATCCCAACACATTTTGGAATAACACAACTTTTTAGACAAAAGTAGGAAAATAGAGAAAAGATCTATAGACTTACATATAATTCTGTATCATTTATATACACTGTACACTGAACTATGAGTCTGATACAACTTTTAGCTGGGGATGTTGATTCCGTCGCTCTTCGTCCAGTATAGAGTACATTTTGTACTTCATTTACAATTTGGCAGTGTATATAAGCGTGCAAGATGCAAAGATGAGTTGTGTGCCTCATTGCCTGATTCCATTTCATTCATAATAATGGCTTTATTACACGGTCCAATCCCGACAACGTGCACGATGCACGATGGTCTAGCCAACTATGACTACATCATCATCCCAGCCGTCAGTATTCAACATCATGGATTCAGCATGCATGTACTTATAATATACTGATTGTGAAGATAATGATAATAATAATAATACTCATAATAGAGTACATGAGAGACATTTGCCTTCTTCTGATAATAATAATAATAATCATTATCATAGTAATCTAATATTATTGTAATATGAGGTTCACACTATCCCTGTTTGTTATACTGCTATTCATAATTTTTGAAGTTGTACTCGTCGTGATAATGATTAACAAAAAGTGTCATCCCAACTTATACAACAATCTGCAATGCAAAAGTACAATTTTGAATTTGCATGAAATACTACGCATGTGTTTTAAACTACACCATGATGAGGAGTTTAAAATTTGAAAACTAGCATCATCCGCTTTTTTATTAGTTTTTCTGAACATTACAACTCACAACAGGTACTTGAATATAATAGTCTATATTATACTACATGTAATAGAATTGCAAAGTTGATAATGGTACATGTGGGATTAGTTACTGAATCATGAACTGCAGCTGTATGACTTACAAACATGTATACTTTGGTACTGTCTTTGTCTCTCGTTTTTTTTGTTCTATTTGAATATTCAATGTTATGTTCCTCGTTTTTATTATTATGTTTTTGCCTAAGACCACAACTAATTACTCCTTTTGTGTACAATGTACAAACCTGAATTTGATGCTCATCCATCCTGTCAATTTTCAATTCTGATGATGGTTAGACCATTTTTAGTTGATGGATGGATAGCAAGTGACCATTGTTTTTATTTGTTGATGCTGAAGGCTTTTAAATTAGATGAACACTCAACCAATTCAATATATACACAATATCAAATAATACAACATCTACTTTGACTGAAAATTATACCATTTCCATGCATCATCGTTTTTTGTACAAAATAATATATAAAAGTGGGGTAAATAAATCCTTCTCATTTTATCTTGCAGAATTTTAGTTCTGTGCTACTCTTGAATGTCATTTACCCTGTACAGTGGATATTGTATCATTTTGCTGAATCCTGAGTTATTGTTTACCTAAGACTCATTTCTCTTATTCTGAAAAAAAGCAATAAGTTGGATATGATTACATACATTATAGACCGTTTTATGCTCTCACTATCAACTCACTTAATGTTTCTGAAAATGGACACTGAAAGTTTTATATAATCTAATGTACAACATTAAAAACAAGAGATATGAATAATCCATCAGTAAACTTAATGAATTTCCGGAATTATTATTTTTTGCCACACATTGAAATCCAGAGGATTGTCATATTGCATTTTCATGTAGTTTTAGTTTTTTGTGCAGCTCATTTTTAAATGTACCCAACCTAATATGTGTAACGTGTATAGGACATCCATCCATTTGTTCCACATGAATCATGTATATATGTATTACTTTTTACTGTTCGGGAAACGTAAAACGTTTAAAGTTTACACAAGAAAAAAAAAGCCACACACAAAGCGTTGGTGAAATATGTTTGTGTTTCGTTTATTTACAGAGGAACAATGAGAGTTGAAAGCAAACAAATGGATTTTTTTCTTCCGACAAATAAAATTGCCATACAGATATGGAACAGAGGTTTGGGTGCTGATTTTAAACATGTTATGTAAAATCAGCATCACTGGATGCTAGATTCTAAATTGAATGTGCTGGAATCATAATATGATTTCAAACAAAGTGTGACAAATTATACGAGCATATAATATAAATACATATTTACTTTGACAGGACGGACAAGACACACTTGTTTGTATCAGTATTATCTGCATAAAAAGTTTACACTATTATAGATTGTAGATACGACATTTAGGTTAATATTGATAATAATAATTGATAAGAAATTAGACTATACAATTATGAGCATAACGAGATAACAGTCAAAAGTCCTAACCTCTGTTCCCTGTTATACAAAATATAAATTATACAATAGACAAAACATGAGCATTCATAGTGTTAATAAGTTAAGTCGTATACAAGGATAATCTCACTGATGAATAAACATGCTAAAATGAACTTTTGTCATCATGAAAATTTTGCGCATAACATAAAACCTCTCCAAATGAAAACCATTTAAATTTTACGTTTCAAGTTTCACTATCCTCTTCCTTCCCCATAACATAATTGTACTACACATGGTTTTATTATAAACTATAAACATGAACACCCAACACATACTAATGATGACTAATGACGACTTGGAAATATTAAAGTAGATGCGGTGTTCTGTTTTACTAATAATATTATTATGTAGACATGATATGTTTTAGAGATTCCAAGTTCTTTGGTATTTGATGTTTGGTATTTGGTTTTTTTTTACCAACCAATGTGCGTTTTATATTTTGTACTTACTTTACAAAAAAAGAGTGTTATTCACTGATATAGACTCTACTAACTGTACTCAATACGTGTACAGAGTACAGCTATATATTGTATATTCTATGTTCAAAAATATGAATATTCAGTAAAAAGTATAAGATATATGCAAAGATGTAGAAAAGTGTAAAAATCTACACTGCTATTTTTATGCTTGGAATATTTTGAGGGTAAGCGAACCTATAAAGATATGTACAGTGCGCAGTGTACATTGTACATGTATCTCTATGCAGATGGTTTTATTCCATGAAAATATTTACATTTTGCAACGTGTAATGTCTTCAGCATGTACAAAACTGCTCAATTTCTCACCAAATACCATTCATTTTAAGGATTCAAACACAACTATCCTCAATCCTCACAGTTCAGAGTACACAGTAGAGTTACACCCGATGCTGGAATTTCAACGACACGTTGAAAAAAAAATAAGGCAAAAAGGCTGTAGATTTACAATCTAGAATCTACATACAGAACGTAATTTTTTTTATGGATGCATAGTGCTGTGAGAAAAAAATGTGCCTTTCAAATGTCTGTATTTCTGCATAAATGCGTGTAATAATAATATCCCTAATAGTCATATTGCTGAGGGAGTGTGAGTTCTGAGTTTTGAGTTTTGAGTTCAGAGAACTAATGAAGAAGGCATCATGTTAATAATGATGATGATGCTGTGCTGGTGATGATAGTAATACAAAGTAGTAGTAGTAGTAGTAGTAGTAATATTATTGCAGCGGTTGTTTTTATTCACAAAACTCAACGATGAGTTTGGCTTGAGTCTAAAGTCTAAAGAAAATTAGAAGAACCAGTTGTGAGTTGTGATTTTACTGATCTGATCATTGAATCAAGAATCAAGATATATACCCAGGTTGTAAAATATTTTACTATGTATGTGAAGATGATGAGGCTTGTACATTGTGCATATTATGTCGATATCTATTTAACATCCTTTTCTTTTGTCATACTCCAAAAAATCAACCTTTGAAGTTTTTACAATTTCTCTACAAGAGAAATTATTAGGATTTGTCTGGGTGTGTAAACTATAATGTATATAGTGTATAATGTGTTATTACATCCAAGCATGCACAGGCACAGTATAATATAATATAATATAATGTACAACATTGCATGGTTATATGGAATTAAGAACATGAATCGGTATTTTGCACAAGAGAAAAAAAAAATCTGCCCATCAAATGGGGATTGAGTATTGAAAAACCCTAACCACTGGTGCTGTCCATATTTTACATACTGGTTTACTGGTTTTCATATGTATTTGTATACAGATACACATTCAACATATAGTTGAATGGAAAATGAAAAGCCCACAGCCACTGCCAGTAGTAGTATAATTTTACTTCTTTTGACTTTAGACGAATACAGTAAAAGAGTATAGTTTTTGGGTTTTGGGATAATGTGGAGTACTCCTTTTTATTTCTTTATATGGAGACAAGTCCACATAGGTATATATATAACCATAAAATTCTAGAGACCGGACATCAACCACGATGAAACCCAAGGTCACTAAATTGAAATCGTACTGTGAGAGCTTTTAGTACTACAGCAATTATTACTATATACTCTGATTCTGATTGTGAGGGAAATCCTGAGAAGAACCTGTGGTTTCATGTGTACAGTGTACAATGTGGACGTGTAAAATATAAAATATAAATGTATTTATGACATGTTGTTCATTTTTCAGCTTTTAGGACAACTACTGATATTTACTATTTACTGTAGACTGTGTAGTATCAAAAAAGTATTGTATAGTAAGGAAGTTCACTTTTGACTCCAGTCTCCTGTTTTTTTAACAAAAACAAGAAAAGAGTCTCTCTCTCCTCTATACTCTCTACTAACTTTTAGCTGTAAAATAAGGATTAGATGGATAAACTTACATGAATATTGTGAACTTTTCTTGTGTACTCTTGTACTTTAGTAGTTGAACAAGGTTGTGGCGGCGAACTGTGGTTGTTCATTTTTCTTCTTTTTTCCCCTTTCTTTGTGTTAAAATTAGGCGGTATAGGAGCCCAGTAGATTCTACAGAACTATAGGAAATTCAAGGCTAATATACAACATACAATATACATGGTACATAGTACATGGAGCAAAAAAGAAGAAAAACACACTCTCGTTTCTATACGCATAAATAAATAGATAGATATAGATACAGATACAGACGCACACACACCGTGGTTTGATTTACTTTTGGCAACTTTTGACAATTCGTACGACTGGTGTAGTTGATTCCTGTAGCTAGTGTAAACTGCTTACCTCATGTCCTTTCGTCATATATTTTCATACAGAGATATTCATGCAGATTACAGATGTAGACTTTGTAGACAAATACCATGCTTTGCTTGGCTCTATGTACAATGTGCAATGTATAATGCATACATCGTAAACGTTATATTATAAAAGATGATACTATACATTTCAAACGCGTACACTGTACTTTGTACACGGGGCAGAAATGAGAAGACAATTGTTTTTTTTGTACTAATGTTAAATATACAACCAACATGGAGGTATACATACTTTTTGCGTTGACACTGAAAACTGAAGACTGAAGACATTCTTCTTTTTGTGTGAATAAAATTCAAGAAACATGTTGTAATTTCAACTTGGATAAAAATACTATGTACTTTTTTTCCACTGTACTTAATTTCTTAAAGAATAGAGATTTATACGCAGAGTTTCAGTATAAATCCTCTTTTTGGAATGTCGTTCAAAAAATAAAATTGAAAAATACGACTCGAATGTCTAAATGTCTATGTATAGTAAAAAATATTGTACATTGTACACATGCAAAGGAATTTTTATAGCTCAAACTGCACATGCAAATAAATTAGTTCAGGGAGGCAAATTAAAATGCTCACTGTTTTGAGTTTTGAGCTTTGAGTTTTGACATTACTTAAGAGAATCTATTTGTAAGATGATGTACTAATAAGGCAATACATTGTACATTACAAGTTGTAATTGTACATTATTCATCCACTTTGTTTGTCACAACCATAAAAATATGTACATTTTTATTATGATATCACAGCTGCATTCATCATATTGCATTTCTTTACCATGACATAGAACTTTAAAATTTAAACTACTTGTATAATTATGTTGCTACTTGATTCTTTACATAAAAATTTTCAAGAACACAACAGAAACTATAGGAAGAAAAGAGGAGGAACAAATCTTAAGGAATTTCGGTGTTAATGACGTACTTTTAGATTTTATATACTTTTAAAGTGTGTTCAGTGTTCATATGATTAAACTTGAATGCATTTATGCAGCTTATCCATAACTACATATAAAGATTTTCTTTTTACAAAGTTTGGAACTCATTTTTAATCCATTATACAGAAGACAGTTGTAAAATTGCAGTTACAAATTGAAGTAATGTATTTCCTCCTTAACATGGGAAAGAAAGAGACTTAGAAAGAGAGTGGCCATCCTCTAAAGTAATGCACTTGTAATGTAAGACTACTGATAAAGAAAAGGACGCAAGGAAAAAAGAGGGATAGTAAATAGTGAATTAGACAGACAATAAGAATTTACTATGAGAATACACAATAGGAAAATGTCTCTGTAACTCTTGCCTATCTCTTGACTCACTAGCCATTCTCACTTTGTCTGTCGTTTAAGTTTCAATTCTTGATTCTTCCCTCCTCTTTGCCTTTATCTTCTTGTTTCTCTGGAAGGGTTTCATTTTATCTAACGACAGATTTATTCCTTGGCAAAGTTTAAGATCAAAATGTGCACATACATGCATAGCCATATTAATATATACTTCATATATGGTACCTTCCATCCTACCTACTACTTCTTTTTACACTAACTCCTTACTCTACTATGATAATAACAGAACTACCTGCAGACTACTGGACACTGAGCACTAGACATTTTTTTAGACATGCATTAATTTTCAAACGTGTCAATGTAGAGTTTAAAAAGAAGAAAGCATCCACAATCCACACTCAATCTTCTAAATTGTGATGAAAAAATTTCATTCTAGCCTCTTTTTTTTCATCTCATCATTTTACTTTCTTTGGAATCTATAGAATCTAGGGAGATAGTTGTATTCATGCTCATTTATATTGTTCTATTGTCAATGGAACAATACCATTCAAGATTTTTGGCACAAACCCCACACATAATATTGAAAATTGGAATACTCTGACTCTTCTGGCATCTCGTACATCGTATAAACTATAGACGTATTGTCCATTGAATAGATAAAAGATACATTGTATGAAACTCCTTAATAAATACATATGTATAGTGATGTTGGCTTGTCAGCCGTCAGGCGGAATAGCTAGAAAGAATTTATAATGTATACTGAAACTGTGTAAAATTACATGTTACATGCGTATATGGAATTCAGTAAAAAACCGTCCTAGAATGTACCGAAAGATATTATAGTACTGGAGAAAAATTGTAATGGTTTTTCATTTTCATCTCCATCTCCATCTTCATGTTCCGAAACACATTTTATATTTAATAGTACAGAAAAAAAGAATACTCACACTTGGAACATTCTATTGGTATCTATTTTCTGAGGAGAGTACACACATCTGTGTTACATTTAAAATGGTATTACATAATGTTCATGTTAATGTACAATGTACATCACACATGCTACATGGTACATTTACGTACATATTACATAGTGTGTCATTCACAAAGATCTTTTCCTGTACTTTAAATATACATATGTGTGTGGACTGTGCCCTGTGCAGCACTGTACACTGTACAAAGAACACAGAGGAAGTAGCGCACTTAGAGGTTTGACTGTATCTGGAGGGACGCGAAAGGAAGCACAGGAGAGAGACAGAGAAAGAGAGCGATAGAGAGACAGAAAAAAGACTTTTCTTCATGATTGCCCCAAATCCCTTCAATAAATGACAAATCGAATGGGGGAATGAATGAATACGTGTGTGTGTACGCATCATGACGAAAGCTCCGATACCCGGGATGGGATTTGGATTTTGTGAATCCTCGAATCCTCGAAAGGATACACAACGACATGCATCTTCTGTGTTGCCTATATACATATTATGGACTATGTACACTATAAGCTATGCATTTTACATAGATCCCTTCAATACACTACACCTACAATACACAATATATGTATACGCACACACGCATGTGGGTTGTGGATATACCATATAGATTGGGCGTTGAACTGTACTTATGTACGAATGGAGGAATGGAGGAGGACTAAGAGAACATTATTGAACAAGTGGGGAAATGAAAATGAATAAATCCCCAGTCTTTCTTCAACATCCGAGGAAATAAATTGTGAATTTTCTATTCGGAGAGTTGGCTTTGACGAGAGAGAGAAAGAAAGAGAGAGAGAGAGAGAGAGAGAGAGAATGTTTTCACCCTCAGCATTGTCTGTCAGTACTTTTACAAGAGAGTTGAAACTTATCGAAAAAGAAATAATGGTTGAACCTTCACATTATTATATGTATGCTGTAGAAAATAGAAAGTACAACTGATGTCGACATCCGCAGACTTAATATATAGAATATAGTTGTTATGTAATATATAATATATCCGTATTATATATATTTTACAAGGCAATATTGCATTATATTTATAGCTGGAGGAGTTACAGAACTCCAATCTGTTCTCTTTGGATTTTTGGATGCTCTGGGAATGCCGAATGCTCAATGTTGAACGTTTTCATTATTAGATAACTAAACTTGTGATTCTCTCTCTTTCTCTCTGTCTGTTCGTCTGTCTGTCTGTCTGTCTATCTATATATGAGTCTCAAATCCGTCATTTTTAAGCTGTTCAAGCTCATATAATAATCTTTGATTTGCTCTCCACAAGGCTGAAATCAAACACCTAGAGCCATCCAAATTTACATCATTATTTAGTTTTATGCTCATGATGATGATGATGACGATAGTTTCTGGGAGAGAGGAATTGATCAAGGTTGAAATTTCCTTGTTGCAGATTTTGATTTGAATATCAGATCATTTTTCTTCTTACTGTATCTGGTTAACTCCCTAATGTACATAGTACATACTCCCAACTCTTAACCCCTTTAGCCATGTAAATTTCCTGACATTTCTCTGCCTCAAGGGGAGAAAATATTATTATCATGCACTCCGTATTTAATCCGTATTTTGGATATAAAAAACTACTGACTACTTAAATTTTACGATTTTCCTTCATTTTGTCTGCATTCTGTATTCTGCATTCAGTTGAATTCAGCATTCAGCATTCAGAATTTTGGATTTATGAGTTAAAACGTTGGAGTTTGGAACTTGGAGTTTGGAGCTGCTCTAACAATCAGTTGAGTGTTGAATGTTGAGTGTTTATAATTTTACATAAGAAACAAAAGGGTATTCTGGGGTATAAGATGACTCTCCTTTAGGTTATGACATACGGTTTAAGTTTTTAGGGTTATTCATAGTACCTTTAAAATCCTTCTCCCACATGTGACAAGGAATAAAAGTGGAGTATTGCAACTATATACCGTATAGCTATGTTCATTGTGAATTGTACATTGTACATTATTTAATGTGTATTGTATATCTGTAGAGAACAGAGAGGGAAAGGAGCAGATATTATATGTATGTCAAAGTAAAATGTCATTTAACTATTCATACAGTGTATATTGTATATTGTTATTATTAACGGTAGGGGCCCAATGCCCCATACCATTGGACTATTCTCTCTCTTCTCCTCTGTTTCACACGGAGGATTCCTATAAAATGTAAAAGGCATATTAACAGTAATGTAAATCGAATGAATGGAACACCGGTTTTGAGAGATGGGAGAAGGATTCAAAATTCAACAGGGGAAAGGAGATGGTGAAAGATTTTGACTCAGCTGAAAGCTGAGTCAAACCAGCTGAGAGTGGAAGAGTGAAAGAGTGAAATCAAGAAAGAAGAGGAAGAAAAAGACAAAAAAGGGAGAGACAGAGAGAGAGAGTCAGAGTAAGTAAGCATTGTGAAAGGATTGTTTCCCCTTTTCAGTTTTTGATTTAGACCTAACCTGTGTAGTGTGTAGTGTGTAGTTATGCATGAGTGTGAAACAGGGTGAGAGAGATTGAGGAGAGGACGGAAACAGGAGGAACGGGGAAAAAAAGAATGAGTAGTTCTTATTGTTCCACTGGGGTTAAGATATAAAAAAGTGTGTACAGTGTACAGAGTGCAAAAACGAATCATCTTATTATTATTTTTCATGAATATAGAATTTCGTTTGTCGGCTCACTTGACTCTATGAGATAAAAGTTGGAAAGGCGCTTGAGGAAATGTAGAATATTATGTAAATGAAGAATCCACCCAAAATTTTAACGATGATAAACAATACGATTAATTAAAGTCCTGTTTACTTTCATCTGAGATCGTTATCATTAGTCTCCACACACACACACACCTTACACCTTACACGCATACACATAAGACATTTACCACTTTTGAGAGCATACGCTTCCAGATAAGCTAATGTGAAATGTAACATATTATGTATAAGTGTGGATTGTGGAGTGTGGGTAAAATGGGCAGTCTTTCATTTTACCCGTTTACTGTTTATAGTAAATATCGCACATACACGTCATAAAGCAAATGACAACTTTAAGATTGCTGAGATAAAATGATACTTATTACTTATTACTTCTTGCTATAAAGATATTTCATGCGTACTCTTCCCTCTCCCCTGTAAATGGTAAACGGTAAACGGATGTACTGTTTTTAGCACAGGAGCATCTAAATAAAATTAAACTAATTTTAAATTTTGACACACTAGATTAGATGTTTTTCACCGAATCCAAATTTTTAATTGCATTTAAATATGATTATCACCATATTAAAGGGTAGTCGCCTTTCGTAAATTATTTATTTATAAACTTGCATTTGTGCTCTGCATAGATGCCAAAGTGAATTCGAGTGAAGAGATGATGCTGTTGTATCTTTTTTTACATGTAGCATAATTTTAAACTGCATCTCGAAATTTAATCTCATGTATATATACTCAAATTTTTAAACAAAAATTATATATATATAATTTTTGTTTAAAAATTTGAGTTGTCGACTTTAGTCTAGTCTAGTCTAGCCTATGTAATATAGGACGATCAGAATCAGGAAAGAAAAGAAACAAGTGGAAAATAGGGATGATGAGCAGGATGAGGAGCCAACGTGGAAGAGGAAGGGAAAGCAATATTAAAATGTCTTATTTCTACAAACTGTACGCATCAATTGTGTTTTCCATGTCTAAATTTTCATCTCATCCATTTCAGGAATATATTATGAACATACAGCAGAGATACATACAACATACAGTATCAAAGAAGATATAAACATGTACAATGTACATTGTACATTGGACATGAATGTTCCAGTGTTCCTCAGCGGCATTTATAGAAAGCAAGCCGTAGTCGTAGTCGGAGCCAGAGTCAGAGCCAGAGCCATGCCAAGTTCCGTTTCAACTTCCAACTTCTTGTCTCTAATTATTCGCCAAGTAATTAAAACGAGAATGACTTGAAATGGAAATTACTTTAAAAGAGAGGAACTTGAGCTATCAGTTATGCTCTTGTGAGTTACAAAGTACTAGTTGTGCATAATATTACTTATAGACATTAGACATTTACATATGTATCTACTTTCTACATTGTAGAATCTAGAATGTTGAATGGATAGATGGATGGATAAATGAGAGTGCGTATACGTATGCATTTCTCTGTCTGAGGGTTATTCCAAACTGAAAACTGGAAACTGGGAGCAGAGAAAAGAGTAACGAGTGAGAGTTTGAATGGGGTTCTCCATTCTCCGCGTGTTCATACCCATATGAAGGGGGTCCTAATACATAATATTTGTGTGTGATGCATATACATATACGTGTATATATGTATTTATTCCAGATTCTAGCTTCTGGAACAGTGTCGAAGTAGTTGAAGATCTCTTTGGGACAATGAAGATGACGCAGCTCGCTCATGCCTTTTCTTTCTGCTCATGCTGTTGTGTCCTTTCACATTCTCAATGTACATTTTTCTTTCCATTGACTTTGGTAGACTTTAGTAGATGTAGCATGAGCCAAGGAAAAGGATTATACAGGAGAAAGATAACGATAACGATGTCTGCTATTCTACAGATATTATTGCTCATTTCACCGAATGCATGTATATTGTATATGCACATACAAACCAAAATTCATTTGTATACATCTAGACGTGTAAGTAGTAAATGTCTAGATTATGTATATGTATAATGTATGTGTGTGTGTGCTTAAGCAATTTGTAAATGAGATGAAACGCATTCTGACAAACTCCTCTTTTCTGCCTCCTTCTTCTTTTCTTCTTTTCTTCTCCGCCTTCCTCTTGAAAGAGAAAAATTACCAATGGAAATCAGTGATTGATAGATGAAACGAGCTGTAGACAATCAAGACATGATATATTTATATCGTTGTATATTTATCTTGTGTAGTTTAGTGGTTTTCACAAACATGTATGTATGCATCTCTTCATCTAGTTTTCCTACTTTTAAATACATACGTATGAGCAGCGTCTAGATTCTAGAGTTTAGAAGCTAGAATAACTTGTAAAAGTTTAAAATCTTACATGTTTGCATTTTCCACTAGTTTTTTGCATCTGTTGTGAATTGTGAAGAGAAAAAGTTCAGAAAAGCTTCAGACTCCAGTTTTAAGATTCAAGCTTCAAGATTCTAGACTCAAAACTCAAGACTCAGGACTCAAGACTTTAGGTTAAAACATCTCAGAGGAATAGAAAACTTTGCATTTTGTAAACCTCAACATGTACCTTTTTATATTAGAGTGGAGTGTCTAGTATGTCTAGTCTCGAGTCTCGAGTTTCTAGTTTCTGTTGTCGCTTGTCTATGTATGTGCAGAATTCTGTTTTATTCCTGGCCACGAAACACATTTAAATTTGTATTCTTATTCTTGTAGTTATAACTTCAGCTCTATCTATCCGTTTGAATGGCATGGAGCTAGATGCTAAATAGATAATGCTGTTGCCAAAATTCACGCATTTACGGATTTAATGAATGGGCTTATTTATTATTTTCTTCCTTTAAGATTTGTCATGACAAAAGTGAAAATCTGTGTAGAGAATTATATTATTTATAATTCTATTTCTATTATTTATAAAACCAAAAAAGCAAGGGGAATCGGGAAAAGAGGAGACAAGAGTGAGATGATATAAAATATCCTATTTTGTGTATTCTTTGGCTGTGACTATTATTTTTTAATGTGCATGCTGAATGTACAATAATTACGGATTGATACAAGTTCAAGAGTGACAGTAGATTGTCTCCAGCGTAGAGAATAGGAAATAAAAGATAAAGAAAGCTAAAGAGCACCTTTGTTACGTTACTCAGTGTACTTGTACTTGTACATTATGCTATAAATTATAGAAATAATCTTGACAGAACGAAGAGCAGACATAGAGAGAATAGCCAATACGATCCAAAATCCACAGACTGTACATTAGACATAGAATATAGAAATATAGAGACGCTGAAATTTAAAATTAAAATCCTCGTACAGTATACATAAATACACTATATATACACTATATACACATTATACACATAAACATGAGTGAAGAGTAAAGAGTAAGCCTCTTAAAGTTTTGCAATGGTCTTTATTCTCAAAATGTTTAGGTCTCTTCTTGGGCTGAATGCTGCATACATAAAGAGACGAGTAAGACAAAATGGAAAATAGGAAACATCAGGAATGAGTCTATAGAGCGCTGACTTTATCTTTGGTTGGAGTCTATCACACAATACATCAGCGAGACCTTCGAGTCCTATTAGAAATTCATTAGCATCGACTTGCATTCACTTGAAATTCAATTCAAAGTCGTTCCATTGGCCTATCCATCTTTTCTTTTTCTTGATTTCTCCTTCTCCCTCTCTTTTATTTTACTACTATCCCTTAAACTCCAACTCCAGCTACTTTGTACTTTGTCCTTTCTCTGATCTCTTCCTAGCCGCTTCTCTTCTCTTCCCTATACTTCTATCTCTTAGCCTGTGTATTATACTGAGTGTGTAATGTGTAATGTCTATTGTGTAGTTCATTCAAGAATTGAGCCGAAAGCAAAAAAGCAAAATCTTTGCTCTCGAGTATATTTGTAGGGATTTTTTTTTGTTCTTCCTGGTTCCTGGTTCTTGGTTAATGCCCTGTTTAGAGTTTCACTATTTTTTCACTTCACGCCACTTTTCACGTAATTTTCATTTTCTTTCTATTTAGAGTTTTCTTTTTGTTTTCGTTTTTCTGACTAAATCCTGCGCGTTTCATTTTCCTTTTAGTTTCATTTCATTTTGATTTAGAGTTTCACGAAAAAGTAAAATTTTCATTTCATTTTCACTTTTCCCCAAAGTTAAACTGTGTTTAACTTTTTCATTTCACGACGTGAAGTGAAACACGA
>JABASP010003214.1:0-15174 GCA_019776565.1 Sminthurinus signatus | reverse complement strand
CCATTTGAGCTGCGATTCATGAACATTTAAAATCGGCTTTTGTGACAGTGACATGTGAAGCAAGCGCATAGTATGACATGAATTGTTAGTTGCAACATCCTATTCAGAACAACAGCCATGGCGATTTTGCCCTGGCGCGAGCGTAGCGAGCGCATAGTACATTGTGATTTTTGTTGAAATATCTGATACAACAATAGCCTTTCTGGTTTTGCCTCCGGTCTGCGCGCGGAGCGTAGCCCACTTGTGATTTATAATTAGCAGGGTATATTTTGAACACACTGGATAACTTTGATCTGAAAATCTGAAATGGGGAACTTTTATTTGAACTAATCTGACAGCTAAAAAAGTAATGTCTACTGATATAAAGATAATGATTTGGGAAGTAAAAGCACGGACGTCCACGCGTTACAGAGAATGCAAAGCTTACGTTGTACTTTTGCAGTCTTTAGTACATGAGAGTTCCAACATTCTACCCATTTCTACTCTAATATAAAAAACAATGAGAATGACTTTGCTAAATTGTACATTTTTCTGAAAACTGGAAAAACATTTGTAGAGAATAGAACAATTCAAAACAAGACAAGACAATTATTTAAAAGCTACAAAACACACGATATAAAAGCAGACCAGACCAAAAACCAGACAACAGACAACCAACAACAGTCGACGCACATAAACCGCACATGGGATTGTGCAGTGCGCTGTGTATTTTACATATTCCATGAATTATATTCAAAATTCAAAGCCATTGTCATCCTTATTTCCCTTCTTTCACAGAACAAACATTATGGAATAAAGTACCATTAGCCATTATACATTATACAAAACACATCTAGAATCTAGAGCTTGTGTATTGTATGTTTTATGTTTTATGTCTGGTATTATGCGTTAGACAAGCTGGGCAGAGAGCCGAGAGAGAATGAAAGGGAAACCATATGAGATGAAGGAGAGGAAAAGAAGGTAGAATTTACAATCTATTGTATTGTACAATATACCTTGATTCTCCTGCTCTGTCTGACTGGTTGGCTGATTCTACGATATACTTGGTACTTGGAACATTGGGTTTGGTCTGTGTGGTGGATGAGCAGGTAAAAGGGAGAGAATCTCTCTCTCTCATTTACAAGGTCGTAAGACTGGATTTGGCGGTTCATCCGTCCATCCCTTAGTACATTTCTCCAGTACAGAGCAGTGGAGGAATAACAAGAAGAAGAAGCAGATACAACTTGATGCTTTGTCTAGGTACGCACGGAAACACCTGAACCCCTATTCCCTATTCTCACAGTATGCATCTATCTATAAGTGTACTTATATCTTTATACCTCCTATGTCTGTCCTGTGTAATGTGTAGTGCATAACTAAAAGGTATACTCGGCTCTCGGCTCTCGGCTCTCGGCTCTTTCTATTAATGTGTACATTCAATATTCACATACCTTTTCATTTTCAGTTTTATTATGTAATATGTAATATGAAAAGACCGAGTGTATATTATAGTTTATAGTGTACACAGGTATGTATTATGTATGACATGTTTTATCTATCCATTTGTGTCTACTAATAAGTCTCACGTTTGCATCTATCTCTGGTATAAAATATAAAATATCCCATTCACTCAGCCTTATATCTTATATCAGCATGTATTTATATTACCATTAACTCACTAGATACAAAATACAAATGCAGCGTTTAGAGTTTAGAGCTTAGACATTTACCTATGCATTTACCTATATAATATTGTATTATCATGTGCATACGACACTCACATTTACTTGTGGATGAAACTCCATTTTTTTCTAAAACTCATTGTTGCCAAATGGTTCAAGTGATGAACCATTTGACTGGAGCTTTTCCATATAAATTCTTATGTTGTAGATTGTAGATAGATAGATAGGTACATTTGCCGGTCTATATCTATGTCCAATGTCCATGTCTGTAAATGAGATTCCGATTCCATGATAAATTCACATCCATATTCATATCAACATCAATATAATTACTATACAGTATTATGCATAATATTTTAAAACTCTTAGACCTAGAATCTAGAATCTAGATCGAGCTCATATCACTTTCCCATTCATGGATAAACATAAAGATAAAAATAAAAAGGATGGACGTTCCATAAAATTTTTGTAAATATCCTTGTTAAATATTACACTGTGCATCCTAAACTCTAACCTCTAAACGTTTGCTGTAAATTGTAAATTGTAGTGTGTAGTTTGTAGTTCCAGACGATGTATACTTTATACTTTATTCTGCATGGTGCATGTGTAGAAAGCAACTGCATATAATTGCGTGATTATATTATATTAAGGAATGATGTAATCAAATGTCTTGAATCTAGAATTTTGAATCTTGAGGCTTTACATATAAGAGAAACGCATGGAGCATGGAGCAGAAACCAGATATACACAATACACAAATGTGGACACATAAACACATGAATGCGTGAATATATATCTTTCCTCATGTTTATCGCCGGATGGATCATTGAAAAAGTTGAAGAGGTGCAGAGTGCAGAGATTTTTTGTCCATGTTTCTCTCTGTGTGTATTATGTATGCTTGTGTATTTCTGTTTTCTGTTTCTGTAATTTATAACACATGATAATTCTATTCATACAGCAGTCTTGAAGTATAAATGCAATATAAAGGAGATAAAATATATTGTATAATGGAGTAAAATCACCACATACGTAATAATAATGTGTATTTTATTATACACATATTTGTCATGTCACTACATATGCTATTCTATACATATTGTATATGCTATGTAAAGCTATGTATGCAATTATAGAGTCAGCCTTTGTGACTTGTCCAAAGTCTAAAGTTGAATATTAGCTTAGAGCTATATACAAGAGCTATGGGAGGATTCAGTCTTCAGTATTAGCAAAAGACACACATATTATACATTATACATAGAAAGAAATTTGTAGATTATAGCTTTTACATTTTACACGCAACAGACTGCTCTTGCTGTTGCTGTTATTGTTGTTGTTGTACCTCAAACCTTAGTATAAAATGCACAATATCGTACATAATACTGTACATACTACATAATATATAGGTAAATAGTAAATAGTATGGTGAATTTTTCTATGTGCTTTTTGAAGCAGTTGGTTTATGGTTTTTGGATTAAATGCTGGAGATTGGATTGCACATTGCACATATTACACATACATATCTATACCTAACTACATATGCACATCATGTAGAATGTAGAAAGAGAACACAGGCCATTTTCATTCTTATATTTCCATTTTCCATTCCTGTAACGTAAGACGTAAGAATCCAGTACAGTATTCATCATTCAAAGTTGGGATCTTTTGGATTGGATAAGATTGAATTGGAAAAGACCAAAGACCAAAAGACTGAAGCCGAGTTACTTAAGCCAGAGGAAAGATTACAGGCATTTCTCAAGTCTCAAGTCATGTAGCTTTCGTATCGTATCGTCTCGTATTGTAACGTCCACAATCCACAACCATATTTACTCGTTTTTTTCTCATTCCTCACTCACTCTCATTTTCTCTCTGTAGTAAAGTTCTTTGGCTTCTCTTGTCTATGACTAGTGAATAGAGGTTTGGAGTTTGGGAGGTTTGTGCATGTACATGATAATACATACTTTTGGATACTTCTCTCTCAGTTCTCAACTCTCAACTTGTTGTTAGTCGTAGTAGTTGGTGCATGGTATTTTTGTGGATGTGTACACTGTACAAAGTACAAACGCATAGCGAGAGAGATAGAGAGAGAGAAGAACTCATCACTCCTCATTCTCATTTTCATTTTCATTCCTTCGTCCACTCCGTCTTCACCCTGGAGATTATCAATATCAACATCCATATTTCAAGACATTTTACTTGTACTAATTCTAATATTTTCTACATTCTACAACCATTTATCTACTTGATTTCCCTGTGATGTGTGATACTGAAACGGATAACTGATAATTACATATTATGTGATGTGACTGATTATTTTACAGTGAGAGAGTTTTGAATTTTTGTTTGTTTTGTTTTGTTTACTACATTTTCCCTTCTTTGTGTTTTGTGTTATTATTTATTCTACAATAATAATTGTTGTGTAAGTTGCCTTGTACCTTTTTAATTGTCATGTATGAGCTTCATTTTTATTTTGAATCCCTCTTCCAAAAATACTTTAAATTGTGTACAAAATTCCAAAAGATTTTTATATAATTTAATCAAGAATGATCATGGATTATTATTATTATTTAGTTTTGTTATTTAATTATTCTTAAAATTGGAAATGTCATAAATTCAATCAAGTTTTATAAATAATAATCAAGATAATCAAGAATGTCAAATAAAAAATACCAATGGTAAAATGCTTATTTACAAAAACGCCGCTGCTTCCAGTAGTCTATTTTATACATGATACAGAATACAGAATCAGTGTACAGTGTACAGTTTACAATGACAGTCAACAAGTTTTGTAGGTCTCAAGTTTAAAATTGAATTGAAAATTTATGAAGAGTTCATTCAGACTCCAGTCAGAAGTCAGAAGCCGACAAAAATATCAAGGGTTTTTGAGATAAAGAGGAAGTATCTAGATGAAAAATAGCGGATGTCATCCAGAAAATACAGAGTAGTTATAGAATATGGAATATTTTGAATGTTAAATATTAGTTTCAATTTTTCAATCTCTTTTGAATTGGAAAAACATGTCCAATGTCCAGTTTCAATAAATTTCAATAGCAAATAAATGGGTTTTAAACATGGTACAATTTTTCATGTACAAAAAGACTTAAAAAATAATATTGAAATGGAGTAGAAATGTCTACAATTTATTTGAATGGATGACAAAATTCTGAAAAACAAGAAGACTCTGGAACTGGAACTGGAACTGAAACTGCTTCTGTTTGCTTGGGAAGTGGAAATAGAAATAAAAATAAAAATAAAAATAACAATGACAATGAAATACTTGAGGCTTGAGAATAATCTGTATAAATTTGGCAATTTAAGTTGAGTCGTTGGTCTTTGTCGTTTCTTTTGTTTGTACAGCTCAAATCTCAAGTATTTCTGTCAATTTTGGCAGTGTAGTTGACTCAACTGACTACTGACGTTTATTTGACATTGTGAGATAAAAGATGTGAGACTTGAGATTTGGGATTTGCAAGACGCGTAAACCAAGAGGAAACAAGTAAACATTACACATGCAGTTTCAGGTTCAGGTCCATTTAACATCTAACTAAGTGCGAGAGAGGAAGAGGGATTTATTTTATTCTCTTTGGGATTTTCCTATTCCTACTCATTTATTTTTTATCTTTGTCTTTTGTCTTACAGGAAAGTGTCTAGTGTATAGGATCAAGAATCAAGAATTAGGAGTCAAGAAAAAGGACCGGGTTTTTTGTTTGTTTATCTTCCTTTGACAATCCTCTGTGACTGAGCTGAACTGAGATTTTTATTTTCCGTACTAAAAGATTTTGATTTTAAAGAAAAGAAAGGGAAAAAGTCCCCAAAAAGAAGAGTGTGACTTGATGTAAGCTTTTTCTTTTCTTCTATAACATGAACTACAATCTAAATCTGAGTTACTAGATCAAAATTTGTAATTATAAAACTATTGAGACTACTCAGAGACTTAAGCGTCAAGAGTAGATGTATCTATTTGATTTGATAAATTTATTTACTTTGTTAAAGTTGACACTTGTACTAATTTGTTCTTGGATTATAGAATTCCCACCAAAAACAAACCTCCCAAGCAAATACAGAAGAAGAGGAAAAGATACAGCGGAGACAGGCCATTCATCTTTCTCGTGGTGGTGTCGCTGAAAAGTGAATTATGTACAATTTACAATTTACAAGTGTGTGGCATTTTCTTATTCAGCTTTATTTGAATACTTTTTGTGTTGGTGTTTGGTGAAATATTAACTGTTGTTTTCTATTGTTTTACAGGAAACTTCAATGACTTAATACATAAATAAATAAAATTGTGGAGAAGTTTATACTGGAGCTGTCACACTTGAGTATTATTTTGATTTTGGATTAACGGATGACTTTGAAAGTGGGATCAATCTTGAATCTTTGAATTGTGCCTCTTTTTGTGCCTCTTTTTGTACCAGTGATTCAGTTTTTGGTTGTTGGAATGTGAAAAGTTGTAGAAAAAAGTCAGAGTGAGTGAGAGAAACAAAGTTGTCGTGTATTCTATTAAAAGTGTCATCAAGCCACCCGTAAGAAAATTCCAAAGGAAATTCTTCAATTTCTTTCTTCTGTACACAATATACAACGTGAATGAAAAAAAACAACATTGTTCAAGTTTTTTCCGTTCAGCAGTTGAAGATTGAACTTCACAAGAGGAAAAAAATCAAAACCTCAAACCAAAAACTAAAAGCCTTCTTCTCGAGTCTCGAGTCTCAAGTCTCGAGATATCAGAGGATTTTACCACTTAACATTTTAGGATCAACACGCATTCTTGGTGAATGAAAAAGCGGGAGTTTGTACTACTGCAAATGACTCACACTGTTCCAGACTAATAGAAAAGGTAAATAACTCATTCCATTCCATTTTGTTCCATTCCAATCCAATCTTTGGCCTCGTCTAGCAATAATAAAACATGATACATTTTCTATTTTTTCTACTACATGAACTACTTATTTTTAAACTTGTGCATTGTGCACAGAGTTTGCAAAGTGCTGAAAAGTCATTAAACTCAAACTTATTCCATTTCATTCTCTATTCTACACAAAATACATAATATTTCCTTTATTTGTGTTGATTCTGCAGAAAATCCTTGCTGCCGCTCGTTACTTGTGCTACCTTCCATTTTTATGTCTACTTTGCAAAAAAAAAGTTTATTCCTTGGAGAAGTTGTAGGAGAAAATTGAGATAAATCAATATCAAAATTGAAAAGTGAATTTAAACTGACCATCGACCAAAAACCAAACAACAAGTGAAATTGAAACTCGAGTTTATTTGCTAGTTGCTCTTTTAACAATTGGTTTTTATACAAAGTACAAAAATTTCCAAAGTGAAAGGGAGGGACTTTTTTCCCGGTGTTTGTGTTCTGTTGTGAGCTGTGAATTGTGAATTGTGAACGTGACGAGTGAAATGCTGAAATTGCGGTTCTCCTTTTTTACAAGATTGGAAAGCAGACGGTGATGACGACTTTAACCTAAGCTACAAATACAAATACGAATACGAATACAAGTTGTAACTTTAACACAACCAACATCCGAATTCAACTTCTCGCTCTGAATGTGACTGTGACTGCACCGTGAAAAAAATTGTGAGCTTGATCCCGAAGCGCTCCAGATAAAGTGTAGAGTGCAGAGTGCAGACGGTCGTTTTTTCTTCGAGTTTCTTCGAGCTTCAAGTGCGTGTGTTTGATGTTTGATGTTACAGTGTACATGAAGTTAAGATGGATACTTGAATGAAAAAAAGCTTTCGTATGATAGACAGAAACATTTCAAAGTGTTTCCGTGTCAAGTAGTGCGTAGTTTTGAGTTTGAGATTTGAGTTTGTACGAGCTATAAAAATACATTAGCATTTACATTTTACATTTAAATTTACGTTTACGTTTTCCTTTCGGTTTTCCATTTTCCATTTTCACCAAGTCATTTTCTGTCTAATCGCAAGTAAGTAAGTTGAAGAGAAAAGAAGAAGAGAATTGGCAGCTAAACTATTTGTCTAACTTCTAACCAACACTTGATCAAACACAATCAAGGAACCAAAAGGAGCCAACAAATGCAACAAATCCTCAAGTCGGCCTTTTAAACTTGTTCATTACTCTACATTCTACATTCTATGTTCTACATTCAACATACACATAAAAATACTTATACTTCGTACACATTTGTGTGGAGAGTAGAGACTAGAGACACACTATTAGACAGTACCAGTGACAGCTATTCTGTTTCGTCAGAGATTAGGAATAAACACAGTGCAGCACACTGGCTATATGATTAATAATAGCTCATAATAATAATAATAAGAATAATAGTGGCGGTAGATGTAAGATAACCAGAATAAATACTTATGTATATTTTGTGTGCTGTGCATTGTGGATGATGGACGGAGGAGTAGTGAAGCAAGGATGAGGGGATTGTGAATTGTGAATTGTGAGGAGGAGAATCTTCAAAGAAACCCTTTGTGTGTACAGTACACAGTATAAAGTATACAGTATAAGAAATACAGGATATAGTGCAAAGCCACGCGTTTCCCATTGTTTATTTTATCACACCCTCTTTATTGCCTCAGATTAGACCGACATTGACACATTTTTTATCTCGTTTGTTTATTGTGTACTCTTGTTATTATCTCGTTATACTCTCGTTATATATCTGTATTTTCTACATGTTTCCTGTATTTCCTCTGTCTCTGTCTCCGTCTCCATCTTCATTTTCATCTTCTTCAGTACTTTATTAAGAGGATCAAAAATTATATAAACTGGACAAGCGGAATAATCCAAAAAAACAAGGAGAAAAAGAAGGAAAGGAAAAAACGGAGAAAATTATGCATGAAATACAAATGTGAGATAAAAAATTAATTGTAATTGATCCAATTACACATCTTTTTTGAGAGCTGGATAAATATTACTGGAGCTTCAGAAATCAGAATTCAGGAATACAAAATACAACATTGTGTAGTGTAATAATGTGAAATGTCATGTCAAGTGGAATCAAATGGAATGTGGAATATAAAAAATGATGCTCATGCAATGACTAATGAATAATGACAATGGATTAATTATCTATAACTAAAATAATAATAATAATAATAATAATAATAAGGATGATGAATGCAGAAGATCTATAGTCCAGATGCAATTATAGTAGTTAATTTCATCCATCTTTCTTGGTAATTTACTCTACTCAACAAACCCATAACTTGTACTTTGTTTTTGTCTCTTGGATCTTGGACCATATTTATCAAGTACAAAATACTTGAAGACAAGCAACGAGTAAATAGTAAAGAAAATATTGATCCAATTAATCTACGGAATAACTAATAACCAAGGTAGAGCTCTTTTGTCTTTGTACTGCAAATTGAATCAGACTCAAACTCACCTTTGGTCCATTTTTTTTCTAACAAGAGGATAAAAGAAAAAAGTGATTGTGAATTGTGACGTAACGGGGAAAAATTGATCAGAGCTCATTGATTCAAGATTGAAGATTGGAGAGTTGAGGGTTGAGACTGTCAGATCTAATTTGTCTCATATTACTTATTACGTATTACAGTTGATTCGAAGTGTATGTGTCTGTAATTGTTTGTTTGTTTCACTGCACAAGTTTATACAGCAGACAGGAGTGAGTGTTTTGTACCGATTTGGATTTGGATTTTGGATATCAACAATCAACAAGGACAAATTAATTAAATGAGTGCAAAGTTGTATATTGTATAGTTTATACTTTATATTTGTGTACCGTGTAAAGTGTAGCTTAAAGTAGAGTAGACATTCACCACTGTGGAAGAGCCAAAAGAGTGGAACAGTTTGCAGAAAAATTAATTCTACATTCTACAAACACGCGCGGAAGCTTCAGAAAAATTCTGGAAAAACTCTTATATAGAGAATAAGTGAAGTGTGAAGTGGAAACTCTTGAGCCTTATCAAATCTCAAGTCTCAAGTTCTCAAGTTCTCAATTGTGGATACATATCATGTTATCATATTATTCTGAATGCCAATGTGAATGTGAAAAGTGAAAGTACAAGTGGAAGTGGAAGAGATTTGAAGAAGGAGAGTAAGTGAAACTATAGTGATTTTATATCCAGAATAATATATAATATATTATGAGAGAGATGGATGTCCTGGAGAACAAGAATGTTCCGGGGAACGGACTCACAGATGCCGTGTCTCCAGAAGAAGTGGAACCCTTGAAAAAGAAGGGGTATGGAGATGAGATGATGGACATTGGTCCAGATGGAGATATTGACAGGGTGTCAAAAGCCTCTTCCATAGGATTTCTAGACAATTGGGCGTACAAGTGTAAACTGAGTCCAAAGAAAGGACTACTGTACCTTATCGCATGTGCTCTTATTATTTTCCTACTCTTATGCATCATCATCATTCTCGCGGCCTCTTGGCCTTCCGATGTGTCAAAGTCAAGCTGTAATACTCCAGAGTGTCATCTCTTTTCTGCCAAGGTCAGTCTTACATATTACACATTACATAATATTACACATGTTACGTATTACGTATTTTACTGTATCATTTGTCTCCTCCATTGTCTTTTGTTTCCTCTGTAACATTAAACACTAAACACTCAAAGCAATCTCAATTGCTAAATGTATATCATTATAGTCGTCAATCATGTATCATGTTGAGAGTTGAGAGGAATCGCAGATAGAAAAGAAACTTAAAATCTATAAAATTGAATCTTGTCATGACTTTTATCTTTTACCATCGTCAATGGTCACAGTGACTTTTAAAAAAAAAATGATATGTAGAAGTGCACATGATTTATGGTCTTATTGTGAACGCGAGTTCGATTCCAGTTGAAGGCATTTTGGAAAATTCTATTTTTTGTCAACATGTTTCAAAATTTTTTAACTTTTAAAGCCTTTTTGAGATTAAATTTGTGTTGGAGGTTGGAGCATATGAAAATGCTGAAAAACGTCGAAAATTAAAAGTACGTTGACAAAAAATTGAATTTTTCCAGAAGACTCCAACTGGAATCGATCTGGTGCTCACAAGTTCCATAAGGCCATAAAGCTATAAGTCATGTGCTCTTGTACATATTTCTAGAGCTAGAAGCTTAAAAGACTACCAAAAACCAAAATAAGACCCATAAAAATATCACTCTAATACATTAAAATGATTTGGTTTATTTTGTACTACAAAAATGTGTTGGAAAGTGAAAGTAAAGAGCCTGTGAAATGTGAAATGGGGGTACATTTAAAATATAGATATTACAATCCACTTTATCCTCCACAGTAGTTTTTATTTTTATTTTTCTCCAGCGACACTTTTTATTTTAAAATGAGATTACGCTTTTTCCTAGAAAGGCTGTCAGCTGTCATCTTGTCAAAACTCAGACATTGTCAATCGTCGATCCAGTTGACCTTTCGTCTTTTTTCAAAAAATAAATAAAACAGTTACAAGTATACAGTAAATAGTAAATTTTTTTTGTGGAAATGGGTCGTTGAGTTCGTGCATAAAAAATATCAACTTTCAATGTACTATTCTTTGTGATTATACCACTGAAAAAAGCATGTTCATCCAAGTGAAAAATTCAGTGGACGGGTGCGTTGACGTAAAAAAAGCAAACGTAAAATGCATATTTTGGTGTACATATTAAATGCATTTGGAATTTTGAAAAAAGACTGGAAATGCTGAAAAACGAAGAATATGTTACACAATTGTATACTCGAACTGGCATGAAGAATCCTGGTGCGTGTTAAACCAAACCGGAAAAAACCTATTCCATTTATTTACAGTTTAGATTTTAGAATTGAAAATGTGTCGTTGTACATAATAATAATAATAATAAAAGTACTTGCTACTTGCTTACTCCATACAGATATTTCAGTCCGTGTCCGTGTTCATGTGTATGATATTATTTGCATTCATTTTTCTAGTCGTATTTTGTATTTGGTGTCTTTGTATTTGTGCTCGTATTCATAACCGTCGCATTGCGCAAGGAAGTGTAAAGAGCGAATGAAAAGATAAAACTGGTGAAAGTTGGTTGAGGGGAAAAGAGGAGCAGGAAAAATAATGTAGAGGATGAACGTGTTGTGTCTACAGTCGACAGTCTACAGTCTACAGCAATTCCATAATACATAATACAAATATAAATGTAAATGTAAATACGAGTATGAGACACATTTTCTTAGATGGCGAATGTTATAGTCTACCGGTACAAAGAAAGGTCAAGAAACGTTTTCATGCAAGAAAAAGAAAAAGAAAAGGAATGGGAATTTTCTCCGTGTGTGTTTAGTGTTTATGTGTTAACTCAAGTCTGTATTCTATTCTGTGTTCTGTCATAAAATTATTAATGTGTTTACTGTACTACTTTTGTTTTTCTATTATTTTTGCAGTTACTGGGCGGCTTGAATGAATCCGCTCAGCCCTGTGAGGATGTGTATGAGTTTGGATGTGGCGGCTGGTAATTTCCCTATATTTTTTACAGTTATATTTCCTACTAAAAAGATACACTTCATTTTTTTCAGTGTATACATTTTTAGATAAAAATCACGATGCTCAGTTTTTCCTCTACTTTCTCCTGGCTCTTGGACTTTCTCTTTTACTTTTTTTTGTTTTCCTTTTTAGGTTATTTAGTATAAAAACGTGATGTTCATATTTCCTGTTATCTATCTCTCTCTATTTTTTTCTTTTTCTGTTCTAGGTTGTCGCGGAATCCCATTCCCAAGTCAAAATCTCATTGGAGTGCTGAGCAACTCGAACAGTTTAAATGTAAATAAAAAATTTCTGGTTCTTCCTACATCCTACATTTTTTGTCATTAATGTCCATGTTTTTTATTTATTATTTATGCACCTCTTTTACAAATGGTAAAATGGAACGGTAAATGGAAATAGGAAATTAATACTTATTACTTCAAAAAAAATCAAATGGTAGTTTTTATCACAGTGTTTATTCCAAAACTACTACAAGAGAGTTACTAAAATTTAGTGCCAGGAAATATAATATTAAATTTTAGACTTTAAGTACATATAGATAAGACATGAGGCACTTGTTATCTCTAGTAAAAAATTTTGTGCACCTACAATAATTTACGAAAAGGAGACATTCAGCTATTTAATTTCAGGTTCTTTCTTCTATAAAAAAGTATTCAAATTTCAGAACAAAATCAGAATCAGAATCTGAACCAGTATCTAGGATACATGTCTATTTTTTCACTGTTCACCGTATTCATTCTTAAGTGGCTCCTGGTAAAAGGTTCTTATTTGATTTCACCGGTGATTTTACAAGCCTTTGGTAGGAATTTTGGTTGGAGATTTGAGAATATTCCGACTTTCGACACACAATTTTGTGTGCCTCGTACTATGTGTAGTGTGTAGTGTATAGTTGACAGTGCATTGTCAATACCTTTTTACTTTTTGATTCCGGATTCCGGATGATACAAAACACACTCCTACCGCGCTATCAAGTTACAGGTTACGTAATGCGTAATACCTAATACCAAAACTTTTTAATACCTTTTATCTCAACTTTTGTGTAGAATCTACGACTTTTTTAGAAAAATCCTTGAAATGACATAACATGACATGTTGTTTCCTCTTTTCTCTTTGCCAGTTGCCAGGATTTTCTCTCTCAGCACTCATTTTTCCTTTCAAGGGCTGATAGTTGATATCATGTATCGTAAAACTTTTTGTAGGAAGAAACTACTATTGTATAATATTGTATTGCCGATTTCCAGGTATTCTGTTTGAAATAACCACATGTCTTCCGTATTTCGTAGCAAATTATTTTTTATTGTAACTTTTCCCTTTTCCCTGTACAAATACGGATTGATTTAAAAAACGAATGCTTTTTCATTATTTAAGGACTAGGGGTAAACGTCAAAGAGATATCTGGTCAAAAGTGCCATAATGCGTGAAATATCCATAGAATATTTTTTACATTCGTCAATTTTTGCTCTAATGCATAACGTTTGTGAGTAGTCAACTGTCAACTGTGTTGACTAAGAAAGGCACAAACTACTCAATTCTAGGTGTAGTTTGCAATAAAGATAAAAAAGAAAGCAGAAGCATGTATTTAAAGTAAAATGTGTAAAATGTAGGAGAGGTGGATGTCTTGTATCTCATACATAATTCATAATTCACAATACATCATATTATTACTGTTTGACACTTGTCACTGATTGTTCTATTTTTTCTTCACAGTGAAGGAAAAACTTCGGAGTGTTATCAATACCATTCCATTTCAAGATGAATCAATTTCCGTAGAGTTGAAAGTGAAAAGGTTCTACCAAACATGTATGGCGCTGGAGTATGTGGAGACAGAACAAGAGAAGCCACTCCGGAAAATTATCAAGGGGTTGGGTAAGTTCATAGATCTATATGATCTACGAGTAATATCTAATTCCTAAGAAACCTGACGTATTCTGAATTCTGTATCACAAAAAATCTAGTTTTTAATGCAAAGCATTTGTTTTTTATTCCCTTCTCCTTATTTTTACAGGTGGATGGAGTGTGTGGAGAAATTTTAGACCTGCGGATTTTGACTTTCCTTGGACTCTAAGGTAAATAATACCAAACATATATTATAAATTATGTATAAGCTTGGTTGTGATTCTTTATCTTCATTAAAAATATGTATTCTCTGACCAAAGAATTAAAATTTAAAATGTACTTTTCAATCTTGGTGCTTTTACAGGAAACTGCAAGGAGAATGGAGAATCAGTCCGTTTTTCCACATTGAAGTTGTTCCAGATCCATTCATACCCGCTCGAAACATAATCAAAGTAATTAAAGTTGATAGCTGACGGTGTACTGACGCTGATTATTCTTTATTGTTTATGACTATATTTAAAATTTGAAATGGAAAATACGATATAAAAATCATTGAGAATGATAGTTGGATGATATTTTTTATTTAATATAATTTTAGATAAGTCCATCTGGTCTGAGCCTGCCGGACAAATCGTATTATTACAAGCAAGCAGATCCGGTATGATTTTGTTCCTTAATTGTTACTTTCACTTGTTTCTTGTCACTTGTCCCTAATCACTAAACATGACTGATGAAATCAACAAAAATTAAATCTCTCAAAGTGTGCCATGAGCCATGAGTTATGAATAACGCTTAACGATTCAAGCTCCAAAAGTATTATTAGATTCCACTCGTTTTTTCTATTTTCTATCATTTTAAAATTCCAGTAGTGTACATAATTCTGAAAAGTACTCAATACTCAACCTAGTTTCATACTGGCCTGACCTATTTAGTCTGAATTGACAGCTTCCATACAATATACAATGTAGAATATACACCGCAGCTTCCAGCTTCTGCATGTTCAGTGTTCAGTATTCAGTTTTACTTCCGAAACAGAATAAGCAAAACTTAGTGTGTATAGAAGAATCGAGTTTTTCTACAAATTCTCCTGCCTCTTTAATTCACATATACCGTCATTGCGCGAACAATAGCCCACCACACAACAGTTGCCCAGCATTGAATAGTAGCCCAGTACTGCGTGAAAGTACGGAAATAGTTGCCCAGTGCAAATGCATGCGTTTGCAATAGGTGGCAGCTAGCATCGTATACTTGCCC